>JAODAL010005841.1:0-117500 GCA_025379985.1 Phyllomedusa bahiana
GCGCGGGGGGGTTTTTGGATACCGGCGCCGCCATGCTTGAATATCCGCGCGTGCGCGCTGTATGCTGGATGATGTCACAAATTGGCGCATGCGCGTTGGGATATACGGAAGTCGGCTCCGCTTGATTGACATTGTGGACATGCGCAATACATTCTCTACAACGCTGAGTACTGTCACATGCAGTCTATAGTGAGTACACCTAATTGGTATTATGAATAGGGGGCGTTCTTTCTCCTCCTTGTTAGGGGGAGTTCCCTGGGGGGATATATATACCCCTAAGTGTGTTAGCTAGTTGTGGGACACGGAGTACTCACACCACTATGTGAGTTCCCACCATAAGGAGAGACACCTACTCTGATTGATGAAGAGAACTGCTCTAGCATCTCCATAGCAGAAACGATTGGAGATGTAGGTATTTTTGGCTATTTTTCGGTTTAGGTAATGTACATATATGGGATATATTTCTTTCGGTTATTATTTAATTACTAATTTGTTTATTTTGTTTAATTGATGTTTTTTAGATGGATATGTGTTATTTGACCCACTGAGGAGTCCTTGAAATAGGATGACACGCGTTTGGGGTTATTCTAGCGCCAAATTTCTGGTTATTGCCCTATTGATTGAATTACTGGGTCAATTGGTGCAGATAAGTATTGGCACTTTCTATATACCCTAAGTTGATCATTTTTATTATAGATTATTCTGGGTATTCTGGATGGGGTTAATCCTGTCCATTGTTTTTGTGCTATAAGCGTGTATACTAGCGCTTTTTCACATATCTATACTATTGGGTTTACCTATTGTTACTTACCACCCTCTTCTTTCATCTATTTGAACCGTCGCTTGTAAATGACAGTTTTATTTGTCGGCGCTCCTTACAGGGTCTAATATAGGGTCTGGTACAGGAGTTTTTTGCGGGGTCGCCCTTTTTGGGGCGGGTTCTCCGTTGTATTAGGTATACTTAGGGTGTCTAGTGTAGGAGACAGTTTAGGTTTATCGGTTCCTTTACTGTTTGGTGTCCCGATATATTTTGTGTTAATATAATTTTAAATTGAGCTTAATTTAAAGGTATATTTTAAAGGAGTAGTCCATTTTTGCTATGTATTTTTCTGTTTTTCTATTCCTATCATTTACGTATGTGGGAAGTTTTTGTGATTTTGTATGGAATCTATTTGATCCAACCCGGGACATCAGAGGAATTAAGGTTGGGGAGCGGGAAATTAAATGATCTGCATTTGCTGATGATCCCTTGATCTATTTACAAGAACTGCTTACCTCGCGTCCTTCCCTGTTGTCCAAATTGGCCATCTTCAGCAAGTGGTCCAACTATAAAATTAACTATTCCAAGTCTGAAGCGTTAAACATCTCATTTGACCCCAGGGTTATGAACTCTCTTAAGGCAAACTTTCCCTTCTCTTGGCCCTCTAAGAACATCTCCTATCTAGGAGTTCAAATACCGGCGGACCTTTCTCAATTATTTGAAACTAACTTCTCCCCTATGCTTGCCGAGATCTCTTCACTGTTAAGAGGTTGGAGCCATAAAGACTTTTCCGTGTTTGGCAGGATGAATATCCTGAAGATGTCCATCCTCCCCAAGCTGCACTATTTGCTCCAGGTGATACCCATTCCCATCCCCATGGCCTATTGGATTAAAATTCAAAAATGTTTTAACGAATTTATATAGCATGCCTGACGAGCAAGACTTCGGAGGGAGCTTCTGGCCAGATCTAAGTCGTCAGGTGGTGTGGGGTTACCTGATTGTAGACTCTACTACCTAGCTTATACAAGGTTCCTGGACTTGATCCACAGCCCTTTTTACAAGTCTTATGCCCACAAGCATTGATCTCCTTACCATGGACCACGAGGCCAAGCCACCAAACCCCAAGCTGATATCCTTCACCACATATCATACTTTGACAATAATTCGGATACCTAGGCCCAATTCGGCCCTCTTAGATCTTAGAGGACCACTATTTCCCATCACTGATAACCACTTGTTTTCAGCAGGAAAGTCCAGTTCTGGCTTTCTGGGTAGAACCAAAAACCCTGTTAGCAAACTATATCCATGACAAGGGGGTTCTCTTGCCACTAGGAAATCTCATGGAAGATAACCACTTAACCCTTAGATGTCACTTTGAATACACCCAACTCCAACATTTTTTTGTTTCTACTATTAAGAAAACCTCTTTCCAGTGACCACTGTCTGAGACTTTATGGGCTACATGTATGAAAACTGTCTAGGTCTAAAACTCACTTTGTTTCCCATAGCAACCAATCAGAGTGCTCCTCTCATTTTCCCAGAGCACTATATGAAATGAAAGGGGCACTCTGATTGGTTGCTATGGGAAGCAAAGTGAGTTTTAGACCGAGACAGTTTTCACGTGGCCCTATGTGTCCAGAAGCCTGTGCCCAGACATCTCATCTCTTTGATTTACCAGATACTTCTCTTTCCTAATGACCAACCTCTCCCTTCCTATTGTGTTACTTGGGAGAGAGAGCTTAACAAAACGTTCACACACGACCAATGGAGTAAATGCTTCATTCTCACACATAAGGCTGTAGTTGCCTGTAAAGCCCAGGAAACGAGTTACAAGATCTTATCTCGCTGGTATAGGGTCCTGGCTCTACTCCACAAATGGTACTTTAGTGTTCCAGACACATGCTGGCGGTGCAACAGAGTGACTGGAACCATGACACATGTCTGGTTGGAATGTGAGACTTTGCAGGATTTCTGGAAAACGGTCCTCTGGGTCATTTTGGAGTGTACTGGGGTAACTATCCCAAACACTCCGGAAGACACACTCCTATACATGTTCCCTTGCACCCAAGCTGCTTTTAAGAGATCCTTGGTCAGGCATCTCTTACAGGCCACAAAGATGGTCATCCCACATCATTGGTGACAGACTGCTCTTCCCTCTGTGGCGGAATGGCTGGAGGAGATTGGCTCCATTCACTGCATGGAAGTATTGATAGCACACACTCCCAAAGACACACAGAAATTCCTGCATATGTGGAGAACATGGACTTTGTACCTGACCTCCCAGGAATTTAAAGCCCTAGCATGAATGTTGGCAGAGCGAGGAGGCCTAGCCCTTTGGCGTTGGTGGGGTGCTGGTGGGTTTCCCCCCGCGCTCCGCTAGTCTTGTTTTTTTTTCTCTCTTCAGATGCTTGTACTGCCTCTCCCGGTGACCCGATGGACTGATCTGATTTTTACTAAGCACTTTTACAGAGGATTGATTATTTCACACCCCCTCTCCCCTCTCCCCTTTTCTCCTCTTTTTCCGTTGATGCCAAACTTATTTTCTTGTGTTCTGGAACCTACCATCTGACATCGGAAGCATAGGGGTTACTGTGAGCCCCCCGTGCGATTATGCCCCATATCACTGCTAGAACGGTCACTTATACACTTTCGTTGTTACTGTAACATTTGTTCATTGGCCTCCACTGCCCGTTTCCAATTCATATGCTTTTTGTTATGTCTTTTGTATTGTTTATAGAAAATGTTCAATAAAACTTTAAATGAGTAAAAAAAAAAAATGTATGAACGGGGCTGTGCCACTGCTTTCGCATGCTTTGAGTCGAACTGTCGTAATCCTGTTCTATAGATCCCCTTGAAAAAGCGTTAGCGAAACGCGCGTCGGGGTGCACGGAGGTCTGGGCATCACTAGTATTGGATCATAGCACGTTCCCTGGCTTTCATCCCTTTTGGTACATGGTAATATATTTTACATTGTTATGGGCATGATATCATTTGCACTCATCCATTAGGAGGTTGGTTGCTTATAGTGCCATTGCATTTTCATATATACATTAAAGGTCTGCTTGGGACGTGATCCTAGACCTACGTGCTTGTGTTTGTCATTTTAACTGGGTGGGGGGGCATTATATGCGTTTACTTTATTTTCTTGCATTTTGTATTTATTATATTTTTTTGCATTTTTATTTATTTTTGCATTCATTGTATTGGTATTTTCACAATAAAGTTATGGATATTTTTATATGGGTGGCTCTTTTGTCGGTTTTTCTTGATTTGAGTGGGTAGCCCCATTGACTTTACATATACGTTTTTGCACGTTACCTCGGATACATTGTTGTAGGTTAGTTACTGTTCTATAGATGTATAAACTGTCTGCACCAGACACATTTTTTAATGGCCAAAGATGTGGGGACATTTCGCGCCAGCTTCATTCAATGTGCCAAAAATGCGCCAAAGTCTTATGGCTGAGACTACTTTTGGCATAAATTGGGAAACATTTGTAAAGTGCTGTGAGATGCTTACATATATTTTATACATGATAGTCAGCGCCAGGTTCATACATGTCCCTCTATGCATCTGGTTTATTTAATAAAAAAAAAAATAGTGTTGTATTCCTTTAAGAGAATGTAACAGATATTTAACCTAATTTTTCTGGTCTCCAACATAATGCAGACCCCCAACAGAGGGAACTACCAGATTCTTAATGTCTTATAGATTTAAGTCAAGGATAAAAGCATTTTGATAATATTATAATGAGTCTATTTACTGTATCGAGGTATAAATGATTCAGAACCTAAAAAATCTACATTGGTACAAAGGAAAATCTTCAATATATTGTAGGCACTCACTTGTGTCCAGCCGCCATCTTGGCGGGGGGTCACTTTAGCTTACTTTCTAGTCAGTGGATATGGCACACAGTAAACATGTCACAACAGTGTCGGACTATCCTCCTGTGGGCCCCGGGTCCAACACAGCAGGGCCCCCCGTCGCAGATTCCCGTAGTCCCAATGTACTGTGCCACCGGGTATCCCAAATCCACACTCAGTTTTTTGTGCAAAAAAACAGCAGTGTGGTGCGGCCCAGTGATGTTAATGTCGGATTTTGGACGGCATTTTCACATTACTGTGTAGACATAGTCTAAGGAAGAACTCTCAGCTTCCATCAGGGTTATTCCTCCAGATTCCATGCTATTAAGTTCACAAATGGCAGATATACTGTATTTATCAATCTGATATCCGTCACTTCCCACATGGCGGCGGGGCAATCACATTCATTCACCACACTTGCTGTGGCTACAGTTTCTTTAACAGCTAGTTCAGACTTGGAAGTAACTGGACCTAACTCTGTAACACTTTGCTGTTCAGACTGTGTGACTCGGCCCTGGATTGCTGGTATGTTATCTACATTAGTAAAATTTTCAAAAGACGCCATTACATACAGTTGAAACCGGAAGTTTACATACACTATAAAAAAAGACACATAAGCATGTTTTTCTTACTATATGACATGAAATCAGAATAAACCTTACCAGAGTCTGCCGAGTATGAATTTGACCTGGAGCTCGTTAAATATTTCAAACAGGTGAAGAACTGTCCCAAAACAAGTTTCAAAACTAATTTGACCAGGTTGTGGTCGGGTCTTCAGAAATGGTATATTGTCTGAGTGCGCTCTGAGACCTTTTGGTGACAGTCAAGGTCCACCAATAGTGAGATCCCATCCACCAGCCAACTCCAGTGTCCCTGGTTGCTATTTCTCTGACCTCCTGATCAGAGGACACTCAGGAGCACAGCCGCCTGCTTTATGGCAACTTCAGAACTGCTCATATTGCTGGACAGTAGCAGCCACTTTCTGTTTATGAGGCTGGTTCCAACCAGCAACAACTGGATCCAGGCATCTTAGCAACTGGGTTTCCATAGCAGTTGACAGACACTTGGGGGGAGCACACGGCCTCTTGGCAACAGGACATCCTATCATACAATTATCCACTTGTAGGCATCCCCAACATGGCTCTGGTTGGTTACCCTTGGCAATCCAGACATCACGGCTCTTTGGACCACAGATTTTTAGCAGACCAATGAATCTGGTTGGTAATTGTCTTCACTGCCTCTCGCTCTGCCTCAAACTGTGTCCGGGACTTTTGGTTGTCTTCCCGCAGTTTGGCAGTTAGCTGCTCCGTTTGCTGCATCGCCTGCACCACCTGGGCGAGAAGTTCCTCCATTGATACAAAAAAAATGTCAGCAGTGTCAACTGTTTTTTAAACAGCACAATGCACAGCCACTTTTTCCAGGCTTCTGGCCCTTTAAATCTCAATGTTGCAGGCTTCTTTATAAATTCTTTCACTGGCTATCCCCAATGGACACTTCCAAAAAACCACCCTTTGTGCACCAATTTAATTTTGGGCCCTTGGGAAAAACCTGCAATTCCCCTACCATACAAAAGGCAAATTAAATTGATTTCCCGCCCCCCATCTTGGACATTCCCCGGGGGGGGTCCCCTTTTTTGCTTACTTAAAGGTTTTTCTCACCATTGGGGGTTCAACCCAAAAGTCAAGCGAGCTTTCATTCAACATCCTTTTCTTCCTTTTTTTGGTCCCCCGGGGTATGCATGGTTCTTGGTCCAGTTTTTAAAATTAACCCATTCAGCGCCATTTAAAATTTTTTGGTCTGCTAATTAAATCTGCAGGAAGCAAAAAAAGAAAAGTTTTATTAAAGTCCCCGAAGAAGCTCCAGAAATTTTTAAAATAAAAAAAGTAATTAGTCTTTTTTTTGTTTTTTTTAAATCCATAACACTCAAACTGCCTGCAGTTCTGTGTGCCCAACCCCCTGTGAGTCAACATCCCCTCTGTCGATAAGACAAACAGCAGGGAAGCCGGTGGTAACCCCAAGGAAAAACCTAAAAGTGTATTTTAGAGCTGATAAAATCACTTTTATTTCCTCAACAAAGAAAAATAACAAACAAAATTTGGGGAAAAAGTCTGCATTTAAATGTTTCCCCTAAAAATTTGAAACCCCCAAAACTTTGTTTTTGTGGGGACAACCCCTTTAACAGAAACAAAACCCCAAACCCGGTTTAGTGGGGTATGGCACAAGAAAATACCCGTTTCTCCCGACCTACATATATAAATTAAAACTTGGGCCCCCAGCCAACTTTAAAACCTTAGGCAAGGTTAAACACAGAAAAGCGAAACAAAATAAATCCTAAACCATCCCGGGCCCCTAACAAAACAAATAGAAACCCCTTTTCGAACTGTGGCTTAGCCTATTTCCCCACACCAAAAACAGTTACCCCACACCATTCTCCCCCCAAATGTAGCACCAGAGTAGCTTTTAAAATTTAAAAACTAAACAAGTTAAAACCCGTAATTTTTAACTGGCCCAAAAATTCCGAAATTTTCCCCCCCGCCAAGACCAGGGCCCCTCGGTTTTGGGACGTAATCCAAACCACCCCGTTCCCCGCCCGTAATTTAAAAAATTTCAGTGAAAAACGGAATGCAGGCTCCATTAGGTCACTCTGCTACAATATAAATTTCAGGGCCAAAAATTGAATTTCCCCAAAAAAAATTTTCAGGAAAAATTTTCCCCCATTTTTACCCCCATTATTTTTTTAAAGAAATTTTGGGGGGGCCCGGTTTTTTTTTTGGGCCAAAAGGGCTCCCAAAAAACAAAATGTTATTTGGGCCCCCCCCCCCCTTAAAAATTAAAAAACCCCTCCAAAGGAAAAGCCCTTTTTTTAAAAATTTCTTCCCTTTGGGGTCCCCCTTAAGCTTTTCCCTTGCCCCCTGGGCCTTTAAAAAAATTTTTGTGGGGGGGTTGGGGGGGTTTTTGGGGGCTTTAGCTGCTTCATTTTTTAAGTTAATAGGGGGGTTTTTTTTTTTTTTAATTTTATAAAATAAAAAAAATTTTTATTTAATGGAAAAAGGGTAAATAATTAATATATATAATAAATTCCAAAAATATATATATAAATTTTATAAAAAAAATATAACACACACCAAAAACACTGACTATCCCTTGGGGTTTTGTAATTTTCTTAAGTTGAATTTGTGTGTAAGGCTTGGACCACACAGCAAAGGACAAAAGAAGGCCGTAAGTGGGTGGGGTTTTTTTTTTTTCCCGGGGGCCCCGACCATGGTTTTTGTCACAAAAATTTTGGGAAAAACCGCCGCAATTCTCGTTTTTTTGTCATTTTGGAGATTAAACAGCTCATTTTTTTTTTTAAGCTCTAGGGAAAAGTGAAAAGAATTTTATTTTTTAGCTGTTTTTGAAAACCTAAAAATCCGAAGATACGATCCTTTTCTTTTGCCCGGGGTAACATAGCCCCAAGCAAAAAACAGGAAAATTTTTTTTAATACAGGTAAAAGGTAACCCCAAAAATATATTGGGTAAAAAACATATTTTTGTCATTTTTAAAATGGGAAATCACAATTCCCTTTTTTTTTGGAGATACAAAAATTTTAAATTTTCTTTTACTTTAAATGAAAATTTTTTTTTCATTTAAAGAAAAAATGATAAAAAATATAAAACAGTGGGTCCAAAAATGCAAAACAAATGGAAAGTAGTTCCCCAAAGCCCGTAAATAAAATAAAGAAAAGGTCAGGGTAAAGATAGGGGGGTTCCCAAATTTAAATTTCAACCTATAAACCCAAAAAATTTTAAAGATGACCGGTTTTTTCAAAAATTCCCCAAAATTTGGCAGCTTTTCCGGCTCAGAAGGGCCCGTTATGTTTTTAGAAAAAAGTGGGATGCAGAAAAAGCCCAAAAGGGGCGTGGTTTTTGGTATTGAAAAATCAAAGTTTTTTTTTTGTATGACACGCATTTTTACAGTCGCCGCTATTTGAATCGCTTCACACTTCACTTTTCTGAGCAGTTAAAAAGGGGTCAAAACTGACCAAAAAAACTTAAGGTGGGAACGCAGCCTGACAGGGTAATGTCAATGCCAGCTAGAAAGAACCAGCGGAGGGCCAAGACCCCAATGCATCAAAGAGCCACTCCTTTTACACCGTCATCAGTTTGATTCCACAATATGACAGAACCTTTTCTTTTAAATGCTATACTTAGAGCCCCCCCCCCCCCCAAAAAAAAGGTGGAGGGGTGTCAGCATAATTTTGCGTTGACGTCAATGATCATTTTGCACTTCCCTTTAGCCGTCCCAGTGCCGTTTCAATCATCAATAATCCATCATATTGCAACCAAAAGAAACGGGAGTTTTTTTCCAAAAAACAACATGACAAGTAAATGGAATTTTTTCTTTTTCTTGTTTTGTACCACCTGCTTTTGGCTACCAAAATCATCGACAATCCTGATGAAAAATTACACTCGGCTATGAAAAAAGACGCACGGCTTTCACATGAGAGATCGCCCGTGTGTTTCCATAGCCAGCTCGGGCCGTCTTTAAAAGAATGCTGCCAAAATTCTTTAAAGCAACCCAGCGTGCTAGGAAACACACAGCGCGATCTCTCATTGAACGCTGCGCGTTTTCCCTCAACCCATAAAAAATCTCACTGCTAATTGTTTGATCAAACTCGGGGTCCGTCCTGCGGTTCCGGGAGACGATCTAAGAGGCGCTTTTAACATGGAGTGAAAACGCTGTGTGTACAAGCCCTTAGGCATTTGTTTCCTATTCCCTTTTTTTATTATTATTAAAGTTCACAAATTAATAAAAAAACGACAAATTTGGGGGAAACCTATCGATGAGTAACTCATAATTATGGGGAGGTGTTAAGGCGTTATTGGAGTACTGTTATGTTTTTACTCAAGGTTGCACTGGCTTTTTAAATAATAAAGAAAATGAAAAACTTAAAAAAATACCAAAGACAAATCACAACTAATCTCAATTGGTCACATGGTACACAACCAATTCGATAACCTGTAAATATCATGTACCAGACCATACATAATCAGATAGAGAGAAAAATAATCCATAAAGTTTATCAATTGATGTTTTTAATAAAGGTATATAAAAAGCAATACAAAAACCAGCAAAAAATGGGGGGTAAACAGGTCAAACTACCATTTTTAAAAAAACCAAACTATTAAAACAAAGTTAACCCTTTTGAAAATGTATAACATTAATCAAGGATCCACTCGGGAACAAGAGTAGAGCCCACACCGGGGAACACAGTTAGTAACTGCAACACAACGCCAACCGAGGAGGATCTCATAGAAGAAGAAAGTCAAAAATTTTCATAAAATACAGTTAAAATTTATACCAAACCGTTTCCCACCAATACCACACATGCGTTTGTCGAGCTATTTCTCAGTTTTGCCATTCTACTAACTATGGTGCATTGTGGGGCCCGCCTTGTTCACTGCATGGCCACATATTAAAATTTTGGGTTAAAGGGCTTTGCCACAAAGTAATTTTCCCTACCTCTTACTGCTAAAAATTAAACAAAGCATGCAATCATAAGGCTGCAGGGGTGAGAGGGGGGGGGGGAGCAAGAGCAGGGAAGCAGGGGGCGTCCTAAAGTTTACTTAAAAATAACATTACAACCTGGATTCTTATACACAACAACCATACCTCACTTCTCCCCAGCCCCTTGCAAGCTCCTTCAGTTCCCTGTCACAATAAGAAGTGCAAACAGCAAGCGTGGCCAAATCAGCTCCTGTCAGTGCCGGTATGTCTAAATTTAAACTTTCGGAAAACTAAGGGGGCGACAATGCGTACTCTCACAGGTTTCACTTTTTTTAATCACATATATTTAGAAAAATTATTAAATACCCTTTTGGGGACCCCCACGCAACATTTCATTTTTGGGCAAAAACCCCTTTAACTTTGTTACAATTGTAAAAAACCAAAAATGTTTTATCAGCCCTGGGAACATATTAAAATTGAAAAAGTTGAAAATAAAATACCCTGAAAAACCCTCTCATTTCCAGACAGTAACCATCCTGGGGATCCCACCCGAACACGTCATCATTCACAGGGCCCTTTTTTTGGGTTTTTCTGTGGGTCTGTGAGGGGTAGGATCACGAAAAAAAAAAAGGGACTCATTAGCCGGACCACCAGAATGGTTTTTCCCGCAGGAACGAAGGTTTCTTAGGTAAATTTTTCTTCTGTTTTTAATTAAACCACAACAAACGACTGCATTTATAAGCAGAGCACCCCTTTTAAAACTACATCACATTTTGATCCTCTACCAAACTATTTTTTTAGTTTGATATTCTTGTTGCTTTTTTCACTCCTTATTATAAAATGAATTAGTAACTGAAAGATTTTTCTCACCACAAAGATTAGTTTTTAAAATGTAGGGAAAGGTAAATGAAACTATTTCTAAATACATTTATTTGTCGATTTTTCTTATTGGTCCAGGAGATATTTGAGAAGATATTTTAGCTCTCCTTTTACAAGTTTCTCTGTTTACTGACTCCTCTCTCCACCTCTCCCTGCTTCTCTATTAATATCTCATTAATCCAAGCTGGCCTTTAATCAATCTGACCCATAGTGATCCGCCTACTGCATATAATCTCTAGTCACAGAAGCTATTTGTTTACACTAAGGTGATGACAGTTATTTAGTCCTTAGAGCTCTGTAGCTTTGAGTACACTTGAGCTATTGTTACAAACCTCCATCATTCATGTCACTGTAAAAGAATCAGCTAGGAATTGCAGAATGAGCCTAACGAGGCAGTGTAGTCTGCGAAGCTGCCTGTGGCTTTGCGATACTGCATGGTGACAAACCCCCATAATGGATTATTTTTTTATCTCTGATTATTTTTGTATGGTCTGAGGGGTACTTTCGATATTTGTAAACTATGTTTATGAGTAGTAGTTATCTACTGCTTACCACACAGGGATTGTCAGTGAACTACAAATACAACAGCTGCTTCTGCCCACCACTATGTGGTTAATCAGTTGGTTTGGGCCTTATAGTAAGAGCAGCCCTTGTAGTGTATATGATCTCACCACACGACTACCTCTGTGTAAATGAAAACCGAACTGTCAACTTCCAAAAACATTCCAGCTAAATTATTTTTAGATTTTAATAATGAGTGTTACACCTTAAATTCCCTACCCTCCTCCCCCCCCCCCACCCCCCCCCCCCCTTTTTCCCCTGGGAAAAAAAAACCCCTCCCCCCCCCCCCCCCCCCCCCCCCTTCTCTAAGGCTGTGTGCACACGTATCTCCTTGCTGTGTGAAGGGCCTATGCTGGACCAGCTTTTTCCAGGACCAATCACCCTGATCTTTTTCTAAAAGGCACCACTTCCTTCCTTCGTTGCCAGTTTGTCGGTGTTGGTTTCCTGTGTTTGCTAGTGTCCAACCTGAACTTGCGCAAAAGTATATTGATCCGACAGGCACTTCCAATATAGTTCAGTACAAAGATTTTATTTTTACAAAATAGAGGATAACAAAATAGCATGGCAGGTGTGGTAACAAGGGCTGTATAAGCTCCTCCATCGCCCAGATATAGTGGCGCCAGAACATTTGTAGATGAAGTGTGGTAGTTGCCTGATTACAGGGGGAAACGTTTTGGGGGGACACAGGGACAGGAAGAGGAAAGGGAGGAGTTGGGAGCCAGAGAGGACGTGTGTAGGAGAGAGGGAGGAGGTAGAGTGTGTGTCTCCCTGCTCTGTGAAGAGGTTTGGTGGAGTTGTTACTACACATCAATATAGAAGGGTTTACCAGTGCCTCTGCAAGTGTCCTAATAGAAGAGCTGCTGTTTGGTCTCATAACAATCGCATTGTGGGAGAGGGAGTCTCCCACATTCATTCTTGCCGCCGAAGAGATACCACGAAGAGATAGAAAGACGTTATCACAAACCTGTTTTTTCTTTTGTTTTTCTTTTTTTCGTTTTTGTTTTTTTTTTTTTTTTCCTTCTTTTTTTTTTTTTTTTTTATTTTTTATATATTTGTTTACATTTTTTTTTTATTTTTTTTTAATTTTTTTTTTTTTTTTTCTTTATTTTTTGTTTTTTTTTTTGAAGTAATCCTCTTGTGAACTGTTTGTATTCACTCTTGTTCAGTAAAGTTAAGCAGAAAAGTATCCTGCCGGGTTGGTTGCCATTCTTTACAGGTGCACAGATTCTATGATAGTATCTAGATTACTGCATGAGTTCAGAACAAGATAGAAATAGTACAGAAATTGATTCAGATGTCGTCACCGATGTTTCGGCAAAAAGCCTTTATCAAATGACATCTAATCAGGACTACAATATGAATAGAGTTCCGGCAAAGTAGGACTAAAGTAGGCACTGGAGTAGACTGAAGGAATAAAGGAGGCCCTGGAGTAGGCTGAAGGAATAAAGGAGGCACTGGAGTAGGCTGAAGGAATAAAGGGGGCACGGGAGTAGGCTGAAGGAATAAAGGAGGACGGGATGTAGGCTGGAAAGTAAAAAATTTTTAAAAAGGGAAAGAGTCAAAAAAACTAGAGAAGGCTGAAGGAATAAAGGAGGCACTGAAGTAGGCTGAAGATATAAAGGAGGTACGGGAGTAGGCTGAAGGAATAAAGGAGGCACTGGAGTAGGCTGAAGGAATAAAGAACAAGCCTGAGAGGCTGAAGAAATAAAGGATAGCACTGGAGTAGGCGAAGGAATAAAGGAGGCCACGGGAGGTAGGCTGATAGTGAATAGAAGGAGGGCAGTCGGAGTAAGGCTGAAGGAATAAAGGAGGCACTGGGGTAAGCAGTCAAGTGTAGATCAGGTCTCTGGTAAATAAGCTGCATGAGAAAGCAGTGAAGCATCCTATGCAGAGGGGAGAAAGCCGACTTGTTGTATTCATGGTCTTTATGACCTTTCCACCAGAGCACACACCTCCCCATAGTGTTCATGACCTTTACTATTTATACTAACCTCTGCATTCGTCTTACCGCCTGTCCTTACCGTCAGCCTGTTTCTCATTTACAAAAGAACTCCACTCGTCCTCACCTTCTGCGGGTGACCCAACCATATCTCTGCCTATTCCCTCAATACCACACCTGCCCGTCAGCAGTCGTGGGTAGCGACCTGGGAGTTTGCTGCATCAAAGTCCTGATCACTTGTACAAGGAGTGAAGGCCAGGGGGCTCTGCCTGGCTGTATACCATACTCGTGGTTGACTCAGGGAATCCACCACCGATCTCTGATGAGTAAAACAGTAGGATAGTAATATCTTGAAACGTTTAAATTTTTTCAGTGACATATCACTGCTGCTCCTATATGTTATGACATGATGTAACCTATTTTGCTCATATTTACTGTAAGTTTTTAAAAACAATCATGAACAAAGTAATTTTTGTGGGCACCAGAAAATTTGCCTTGCTATGGTAGACTGTGGGCAGTTTCCCCAAAAAAAAATTGCCCCCTGTATCAAACTAACATCACATCCTAAAAGTGAGAGTAAATATGACTACATTCCTTTTAGAAAAAGATCCAGCATCCACAATAAGACGATGTCGATGAGCTTTATTTAAAAAAATAAATGCTTCTTATTTCTTCATTTTAAAACAAGGAAATTACATCCATTCCATAAAGTGCATAATAGATGCATGATAAGGAACACACAACCTCATGAGACAGGGATCACACATTGATGTGGTCTTGTGCCAAACAGACCGAACGCGTTTCGGTAAATCTAACAATACCTTACTCCTTGGTAACGGTATGTAATTTACCGAACCTCGGTCTGTTTGGCACAAGACCACATCAATGTGTGATTCCTGTCTATGAAGGTGTGTGTTCCTATCCATGCATCTATTATGCACTTTATGGAATGGATGTAATTTCCTTTTTAAAATGAAGAAATTTAAAGCATATATTTTTAAATAAGCTGCTTTCGACATCGTCTTTTGTGGATGCTGGATCTTTTTCTAAAAGGACTGCATGTTTAATACCGGCTGGAGTTGACGGTTGGTCCGTGCATCCAGGACATATTGGACATTATGAGAACACAGAGGGTAAGCTGAAAACAAACTTTTTATCTTTTGAATATGACTACATATCACACACTTTTACACATAGTAAAGCCAAGTTCATGTATGTCTGGTGATCAGAATCTAACCTGAATGGGAAGGCTGAATGAAACAACCGTGTTGCACATGGTCCCCGATAACTATCCTACAAGAACTTATATACCCAGGGTAACATGAAAAAGGAAAAACCAATAACAAGAAAATAGGGCTACCCATTAAACCAATAATAACAACCGACAAAAGAGGAACCCATATAAAAATGTATCAAAAAACTTTATTAATCATGCAAATTGACATAACAACACACAATAAATGTATAAAAACACCACCACCCAGCTAAATAAAAAAAAATATACAAGCACAGTGGTCTACGGTCACGTAAACAATGTGTATATCCTTATTATAAACAACCAAGCTCCTGGATAAGCAATCAAAAATTACAATGCAAATACCACTTTGGCTTATATTACCATACTGTGGAGAGGTTGTCCGTGAAAAATGATGTCAAAACTGTGACAATTAGACCTCCGTGCTGCCCCGACGCGCGTTTCGCTAACGCTTCCTCAAGGGGATGGCACGGAATCAGACAGGCAAGATATAAATAGCAATACAACAGGAAATGAATAACAATGCAACAGGAAGTAAAACGGGCCGACAAATAATGAATAAATGGCATATATATTACAGAAAACCCACACAACACATATATTAAATGCCCACATGTGTCAATGTTGTCAATTAAAACACTTACAATAGTATTGACAAGCTGAATAATCATGGTTTGAGATGCTGGACATTGAATGACCCGGAACATGGTCCCCAATAAACTAAAATGGGGCATGGCATTGGACCGTTAGATGATATGTCATTGTTTCCATGGTTATGCTACATAAAAAAAAAAACATTTTTTATTCGGCACAATGGATGGTAATAATGCTGGATCACTGGATATGTGTGAACGAGCCTCATACAAAGCCTTGTAAATGCAATCCAGTATATGTATTGCACTATGTTGGCCCAACACTGAGGACCTTCTTTTAAAAGTCTGTTATGAAAAAAAGGTCTGATACTATTATTCTTCTGCTAGGAGCTGACTAAAACTTACCAGACGGATGGACCTACATTTTAGTTGGTTTTCAGTTTTCTAATACCAGAAACTGTAGGCCTAATATATGAAAACTGTGTAGGTCTAAGACTTTCTTTGTTGTCCATAGCAACCAATCAGAACTCCCCTTCAATTTCATATAGGGCTCTGAAAAAATAAAAGGGGCTCTCTGATTGGTTGCTATGGGCAACACAGAAAGTCTTAGACCTAGACAGTTTTCATACATGTCCCCCTTTGTCTTTGGTATTGCCACATTCAGTTGAACAAGGCTTAACTGCAATAAAGTATAGAATCCATGTTCAGGTGTTGAAGGCGCTGTTTTTATATATAAAAAAGTCAATTTATGTGTCTGATGGAAAATGAAGGCCGTTAAAACCACAGTCTGCATTTATTTTCTACTGTTCTGTTACATTGTCTTGGTCTTTTTGGAGAGTCTGGAATGGTAGAACTGTCTATAAATGAAGCACATCAATTCTGTTACATTATTTTTAAGTTTCCTGCTTCTGCTATTTCAATACATTTTAGATCTCAAATCAATGTAATTATATCAGAAGGTTCAATTTGTTTCTAATTATGGGACATATTCAGTAAGACCAGAACTGACAGATGATCCAAATTCTATGAGCATCCAGCCCTTCATCTTTGGCAGGGAATGTATACTACTTACTGAGATTCTATTGCTTGTATCTCTATTATTTCTGGACAATTATCAATTTTTTCTTAACACAAACAGATTAGTGTTAATTTTACTGTGTCCCTTGGTTCTAAGCCAACTCCAGTTCAAAATGCTTTTATTATAGAAAAAATACCACCCCTAGTTTAAACCATATTGGAAAAAGCTGTCAACCTCACCCAGTACTCTTGAATGCACCCACAATACTTTTAACAAAAAAAATATTTTAACAAAATAACAAAAAAAACAATAAAATGTCATTAAATACTGGTAGTTAGTGTCAAACATAGATGAGGACCCTATACTAAGAAAAATAAGGCCCCTTGCAGGTACTGCTTGACAGTAACACACAGGGGGTACATGATTGGAAGTATTCTCCATCCGATTTTCATTAGATAGATGCACTTTCCTATTTACTAATATTGCAGCATCTGTGAAAACGACATCCCTGTGCAGGTTTATATTACACATTAAAATAGTATATATCTACTAAAACACACAGCATAAGAGCAAAAATTTTATTTTTATTAAATCACATTAAAATACTGATAACTCATAAAACACATAATGCACATAGTATTTCCCATATAGAAAGTGCATATATGGAAATATCCTAAAATGCCTAATAAGGAGCAAATCACAAGGCATTATGGGAAAAGAGCTGAGAAGCTCTAGCGCCCTCTTTTGGATGTAACAAATCCTCAATTTGCTTTTGACATACTGGATCTTTGGAAAGCAAGAAGGGATATTTAGCCAAGCCAGCATCACTCATCTGTATACAGCCATTTCGGGGTTTTGCCCCTCGTCAGTACAGAGCAGAGCGATGCTGGCTTGGCTGAGTGAGAAGCAATGAGTAGCTCAGAAAGGGAAGATCTCTCCTTAGGGAGAGCACCTATATAGGTGTGTGGAGATTCGAAATTTAAATTTGGCTTGGCTAAATATCCCTTCTTGCTTTCCAAAGATCCAGAGGGTCAAAACCAAATTGAGAATTTGTTACATCCAAAACCGGGCGCTAGAGCTTCTCAGCTCCTTTCCCATAATGCCTTGTGATATGCAGATGCTTTGTGGAGTGAAAAAAGGCAATTTCGAATCTCCACACACCTATATAGGTGCTCTCCCTAAGGAGAGATCTTCCCTTAATAAGGAGCAATGAAGCAGAATAGAAATCCTAGACTGTATCCTTTGATGCCTTCCTATGTTTCATGAACATGGAATCTTATTTCATCTGCTTATGTAGGCAGCTTTGAACACTTTATGTTGGTTTATGTTATGCTTCAATGCAATTTAGGATATTTCCATTCACATACTTTCTATATATGTGCTATTATATGGAATACATTTTTTTTTCATTTGTGTTTTATCTATATTTTAATGTGATTTCTTTAAAATTATATTTTTGTTCTTATACTGTGCGTTTTGAAGGTATATATTATTGTTTGCATACAGGGCTGTTTATGCTTTCTATTTTTTGGATCCCACAATTAATTTCGTAGCTCGGTGTGTGTCACGAATGGAGGATGGCGGATACTTGTTTTGCCTGCAGAAGCCCAAAAAAAATGAAGGGACGCAGCTGAGACTTTCCTTGTCTCAGAATATGGAACATCTGACAAATGCTTTCTAATACGAGCTCTCAGGGATTGTGAAGTACAGCCGATGTCTTGCAACTTGCACATAGTACATGAAATAATATAAATAGCATATCTAGTCTTACAATTAATGTACTGTTTTGCTATATTAATGCATTTCCCTAATTTAGAAAAAAAAATTAGAAAACAGAAAAACATACCAGGGAGTTTTATCATTTGTGGCATTTTTACTCCATTTTTTAGCATGTGCTGTTACCCTTATATTAAGATAAAATACACTGTATTGTCACATGACGTATAAAGAATTTGGCATCATTTTCCAAAACATATGGATTTCTTCTCTACCTTACGAGTGGAGTGAGGTTGCTCAACAAAGTTAGCAACAATTAAAGGGGTTGTCTCATCTCAAAGTGTCATAGGATGCATGAATGAAATAATGCTGCTTTGCTCTGTCACTTCCTGGTCAAGCTGGTCTGTAATTAGCATATGAGCTCTGTATTCAGACTTCTCTGTTTATTATGTTTATTAGTATAGATTAGCTAAATTACCTTCACTGAGGTCCGGAGAAGCTTCTCAGCTAAAGTATACAGTAGTCTTAAAGATCAGATAACACGCAAGCTTTCACACTGCATGATGAGGTCACTCCCTGCTATCAGATAGAACAAACTGCAGGGGAGAAGGAGTATACAGGTTGGTCACTTGGGAAACTAGAAAGCCCTTAGAAGGTGATAAAATCATTTGTAGCTCCTTAACAAAAAAAGATGAACAAAGCAATATATTTGGAAAACGTCCTTTAGTAGTGTTTCCTACATTCTGAAAGCTATTCTTTGTAGTGAAACAACCTCTTTAAGAAAGTTGCAAATGATACATATGTCTATAAACCTTACTACAAATTGGCCTTGCCCCCAAAATCCATCGTAAAACAAAACTGGCACAAAGGCATAACAACTAAGTTGAAGTAAATGGCCGTTAAAAACGGCGCAAACAATGACAAAATTTAGGTGCAAGAGCAATAATAAACTTCCCCTATAAAAATGTCTGTGTTCAATTAAAAAAAAAAGATATTCCAATAATTCAGGACCTGTTTGCATATCTGGCAATGAGCTGACATCTTACCTTTATCCCAGCCATTGGGTAATATCTGTGCATGTTATCTAATCCTGAATGTGATGTGAAATGGATAGGGGTATGGTACCTCTCATTTCCCACTATTTGACATGGTCTTACAACCTGCCCTTCCACTCAGGAACCTGCACCTGCATTCTACAACTCAGGACCCCCAACACATCCCCAATAGTGGTGTCATCATTTTTGTTAATTAACAAAATCAGAGATATTAGAAAATTGTAACTTGTAGCTTTATAAATCCCCCCAATAACATAAGGCATAAAAAACTAAATGTACCCTAGATACCTAAAAACTGTTCCAGCAAATGCAACTAGCATTATTGAAGCAGTGCCAACAAATATCACATCGGTTTCTTCCTTTTTAATATACAGAGGAAAAGATTTACAAAAAAGGGCATACAAAAAATAATCACAATAAACATTTTAATTTCTATGCATTCTATAGATTTACTGAATTTTCTACCAACCAATAAGAGACCAACTCTAATTCTCTAACAATTAATAGGCCTCGCCACTGTTTTATTTAATATTTTATGTGCCATGTGCATCACGCAAAGCCCTAATTTTCATGTAAATAACCTTTTCAATGTTGATAAATGCTCTTATTAATGTGAGCTAAGGACAGAATAGATCTTAACTGTAGAAGCAAACACTACATTATGGAGACAGATGGGGACACAGCAATTTATTTGCCTTATGGTAAAGTTTTAATAAACACAGGAGTGCAGAGTAAAGGCAAATAGAAACTTTTAATGAATTTCCAGTCTGCTGGTCATAATGCTGATCTCATTTCAGTCCTAAATATTCACTGCTCCTAGTTCTTGCAGCAGGTACCCACAAGGAGACACAACTCCCCCAAGTGCCTCTGCTTCTTCTGAGACATCTTCTATCGTTGACCACAGTTCTGTTGGATCCACCTGCAGCTCTTATTCTGCTGCAATAGAACACCATTAAATTGTAGGGCAACGGGCTCCTGAAGATGCCACCAGACCCTAGTGGTCTCACCTGCAGTCCACCACTTGGATCCTCTAGCTCCTGTTCATGCATTGCTCTTGTGTTGATCTACAGCTTTCGAATCTGACCTCAATACTGACAATAATTGTGCCAGTGTCTGCTTGGTACCTGTTGTGCTAATCCTGCTTACTGCTACTCCTGACTGCATTTGTCGCAACAGCAGATTGTGAATCGACTGTGCCACTGACAGGGCTTGCCCTGAGCGGGCATAACTAAGTGACTTACAGAGCTTCTGGTGCTACCTCAGAGCAGTCACCGGTAGCAGCAGCTGACCATGGGGCTAGAGACGCCAGTGCAAAGCACCAGGGAGGCGACAGAGACGTAGTCAGACCGTGCAAGGTCAGGGTAGGCAGATCAAGTACAAAAGACATAGCCTGAGTAAGGAACGAGGAGGCAAACTCAAAACAATAACAAAGCACCAAATAGGATCTAGCACAGAAGACCACTGGTAACCAAGGCATAGAGAAGGTTCAGGGCAAGGTAGAGAGCTGGGTACAAGACAAGATACAGACAAGATACAGAGCTGGGTACAAGGTAAAATGCAGGCAAAGTACAAAGTACAGAGCCAGGTACAGGGGAAGATACAGGCAAGGTACAAACAAAGTACTGAGCTGGATAAGGCAAGACGCAGGCCCTATAAGCCTTACTACAACTAGACCTTGCCCCCAAAATCCATCGACACTGTGTGGTTAAATTCCTGCAGAGTGTGGCCACACCACCCTATAGACAGGTGGAACCAGAATAGCAGCAGCATGGTGGTTGAAGACAGCAAGCTGTAATAAGGTCTGACAAAGGGAAAAAACGTGGTAAACGCAATAAGTAAGTCGGCATGCCAACCTTGCGACTAGCGGGCATGAAAACATTCCTGGTTGTCCTCTTTCATCACATTCTGAATAATTTTTTGGTGGCCAGCTCTTTTGCAGCTACTGCCCTATTGCAGTTGAACAAGGATTGTATGCCATGAAATTCATAACTTCCATGAACTAGTTTGGAATAATGAGGCTTTTCTGGCAGCCTTTGATAGTGTTGTTTGGCCACATAAAGAACAAATTATTAGATTGTGATCTTTCCTAATTATAATAGTGGCTCTTTTAAGAGAGAGAGAAAAAAAAAAGAAAATACTCCAGTGTCCTCACCCGATCCAATCTTCCATAACTCACCAATGTGTAACCAGATGGGCCATACAATTGGATTGCATTACACTATCATTGCAAGAAAGAACTTGCCAGGTGATTCTAGAGTCATGCTCGAACTGGCCCACAGGGGAACAGGTGAATCCCCTGGTCGGCCCCTAAGCATGACAGACCTGGAGTTGGTTTTCAACTACATATGCATTCTTGGGAGAGGCAGAAAGGCATAGGAAAAAGAGGCAAAAAGCAAGAGGCAGAGTGTATAAAGTCAAGAACAGTAGATGTAGGGTGGGCCACCAGAATCAACTCCAGTGGTTGGCCCTGGGCACCCTGGTCCGACATTGTCTAGGGCTAGGTCTCTATGCTGGGCAAAAAGGGATTCTTCACTCCTACTACTGAGTGCAGCCAATAAAGTTTAGAAAACTCTAAGGCCTAGGTGAGTGAAGACAGAACACTTTGGTCCTAACACTATCCCCCATGAAGAGTAACTGGTTCCTAACACTTTAAATTTAAAAATGTCAAGACTTTTCACCAGCTTTGGTAGACTCTGAAGCAGTATTGACTACTTTCCACAAGAAACACTACATTCCTCTGCTGTCCCCTTAGAAACACTGTGGGAGACATGTATGAAAGAAGGCGCTTAGAAGTGATTTGTCGAGTCTCATTTTCAGTGTATAAAGCGCCTGAATGTATGAAAGTGTTTTTTGTGCAATTATAAATGGTCTAAAGTTTGACGCACCTTGTCTATGTGTTAGGCGCATTACAAAACTTAGGCACATTAGTGGTGCACCAAACATGTATAAAGGCTATAGATAGGCTTGAAATAAAAGAAAAGTCATTAGAATAGCATGTCAGTGAATAGAAACTATAGTACTGATCTTGCTTGGTCGACCACAGGCCCCAGCAAGACCTGTGCTGTGCTGGCTCTTGCTGTATGTAGAATAAAGGGTGAGAGCAGCAAAAAATGAATTTTTCAAATTAGGAAAAATTTAAAAATTTTTAAAAATTTGAACAACAAAAACAGGGGGTTATTTAATGGTAAAACTATTTTTAGTTTTCTTTTAAAATTTAAAAAACATTTTATAGGGATTTTTTTATTTTTTTTTTGGGTATTATATATTTTTTATAAAATTTTATGTGATCAAATTTTTTGTTAAAAAAAATTTAACAATTAAAAGGGAAATTATTTTTTTTAATTTTTTTCCCGGAAAAATTTTGAGAAATAAGGGCTTTTTTTGCCCAATGGAAAAATTTTGCTCCATTTGGGAAACCCCTCAGGCTCGGGCAACCAAAATTGGGAAATGGGTTCCGTCTGTTTGAGAAAGTAAAGAACCTAGTTTTGCCAAACCACATTCATATTTGTTAATCTTAAAATGTGGGGAAAAAAAAAACCCCCAAACCCCAAAACGAAAAAAGCTCCTCTTTTTGGGCGCTTTAAAAAAGGGTCTTAAACGAAAAAATGCGCCTTAAAATTAAAATTTAAGGTTTTTTGTCCCCTTTGGGGGAATTTACCCTTTTATTTTTTTGCTTTCAACTTTAGGGGGGGCATTTAAACCGGGGGAAAGGGGGGGGAAAAAAATTTGGGGGATTTTTTTAACCGGGGTTTCCCTTTTGTCTAAGTTTGTCAAATTTGGGTTTCCCAGTTTCTAAGGGGGGGACAAGGGGGTTTTTTACAAAAGCTTTTAGGGAGGGTTTTAAAATTTTTTTTTTTAACTTTTGAAAAAGGGAGATTTTATTTTTTTGTTCTCTCAAATAAAATTTGGGTCTTCGGGGATCTGGGTTGCTCTCCTTGCTGTATTTACCTTTTTTCCCCCCGATAGTAAGCACCCCCGATTTAAAAAGTAGCGGTGTTTTGGGAGGCCCGCCTAATGTAAGACGTCCCCCCGAAAGTAAGACTTTTTTCGGGGCCCGGGTGAAGTCACTGCCTGTCCGGGTTGAGCGGGCGGGGGGGCCCGGGACCCTCGAGGAGGGGGGCGGGCGCGGGAAGGGAAAGCATCGGGGAGCCAGGTAAGGGGTTTTTCTGCCAAACGCTGGCCCTATCCCTTGCCTAAAAGCGGGCCCCTTAAAACCTGCCTACAGCTGGCCCTTCCCTTTCTAAACCCCTGCCCTATACCTCCAACAGCGGGGCCCTATACCTGCTACAGCGGGGACCCCTAAAAACCCTTTTGCCTACAGCGGGCCCTATACCTCCCTTACCCTTTCCCAACACCCGGCCCTATAGCCAACAGCGGGCCCCTTAACCTGCCCTACAGCAGGCCCTATACCGGGGGTTTTTCACCCGGGCCCTATACCTCCCTACGCTCCCCCAAATCCCTTCCTCCCAGCTGGCCTTTATACCTTGTCCCAAACCCCCAGCTGGCCCTATACCTGCCTACCCCAACCTTTACGCCTAATACCTGTCAAACAGGCGGGCCCAATACCGCCCTATATTTTAATTATTTTGAGAAGTACTAGTATGTGAAAGGGGGGGACAGGGCAGGAGAGAAGGGGGGCAATTACGGGGGCAAAGCAAATATGGGAAGGAGAGGTAGCAACACTAAGGCCAAAAAGGGGCCAAAACGACCCCCCGTCAATTTTACTAACCAGTATTATAAATTGGAAACATGGTAAGGGGGGGGGCCCTTTCATAGATTGTGCATTGGGGCCCCAAAAGCTTTAATTTAACGCCCCGGGGTATGTAAAAAACAAAAAAAACCCCCCCCCCCCCCCCCCCCCCCCCCCCCTTATCAATTAAAAGGGAAAAAAGGGTTTGGGGGTGCAATTACATTTTTTTTTAAATTGTCCATTTGACAACCATCATGTTTTAGAGACGGGCCCCCCACCCTTTGAATTCCTTTGCCTTAGGGAACATGAAAAATTTTAAAAAACGTTTCGTAAATTTAAATGCTGAGAAAATTTGGAAAAAAATTTTCCAAGCCTAAAGGCAAACAATTGCTGCTCCTTTTATCCTCTTTTCCCACTGCCCAATCAGTCTGCTTAAACCCGGGCCTCCCTTTACCTTTTAAACTTCCCTATAGTATTACCACAAAAACACACTTTTAAACCCTTTCAAAAAATTCAGTAAAAAAAGAAAGCTTCTGTCGTCTCTCTGCTTATCTAAGCTTCACGGGTTTTGGGGTCATTGTCCCTCACCCCTTTCCCAGTCTTTTCCGGGATTACAAAAATATATGACTTTTTGGGACATTATAAACCCCTTTGTAAATTATGTCTTCTCTTTTTTAAAGTCCTTTTCTATTTCTAAGGTAATGGGTTTTGAAAAAAAAAAGGAGTTTTAAATTTGCATTATTTCACCCCCCCCCCTCTCTGGGGTTGGTAGCCGGGTCATACATGTATCATCACCCGGCTTGTACCCACTGTATAGGTTTCCTTCTGGGTTTGTTAATGAGCCCAGGAAAGGTTTATCTACTTCTGATGGTACCAATATTTTTTTGGAAATTTAAAAGTAAAATGGGGAAAATGAAAGCCCAGGGGGTCTAAATAGCAAATTTAAAAAAAACCTCACATTGGGTTAAAATGCCCATTTTAAACCTGTTTACTTTTGGGCTTCTTATCTCTGAAAAGAATCGGAAATAATAAAATATTAAAAAATTTTAAAAAGCTTTGAAAATTTTTCTCAACACGGGGACAAACCTTAAATCAGACCCGGGCAAGAGACTGAAGGTCAGAAACCCACCGAGGCTCTGCCCAATTGTTTCCTTTTCCCCCTTTTTGATTTTTTTTGAAATTTGGCCAGCAGGAATTTTTTAAAGCTAAAACCTTTACGAACGATAATGTCATCTATCTTTGTTTGTGTCCCCATGGCCACTGTGACTGCATCGCCAATTCTATTACTATAATGACACATTAATAAACGCACTGGAACCATATTACTGAAATGTACAGTATTGAAGGATCCCATTGAGATTAAATTACAGAAGAATGTATGTACTGTATAATGTAATTCTGTTTGTGTCATATGCTCGGCAGAATTGAAATGTTATTTTTGGGCAAAAATCCAAAAATCGTAACTTGGAGACCCCAATAAAGAAGGCAAAAATGGAATTGTTTTTCCCTTTTTTATTGATAGGCCCTAGAAAAACACTGTGAAAAAATATGCAATTTTCCCAATGTACACAGTTTTTATCCCCATTTAAATAAATCCCCCTTCCCTTTTTATTTGCCGTGTAGTTCGGGACACATGACAACTGTGGAGTACCCGGACCAAATTTCTGTGGAGGGGAAAGTTTGGCTTTTGAAAAAATTTTCAAGGGCTGACAAGTCACGCCAAAAAGGGAACCCGTGGGAAATTTGGGGGCCCCCGCTGATGGCCCAAAAGGGTTCCTTTCTTCCCAAAGAATCCGCTCCCAAAGCAGACAAATTGGTTTAAGCACCTTGCTAACAAGTTGTGTTGGCCGAAAAAGGGTTTTAGGGTTTTTCCCGCAGATCGGAAATGGAACCCCTTGGCCCGATTTCAAAGGGGGTTTTCCCCTCCAAATTTAGTCATGTTTTCTCCCCCCCATGGAAGCAGTGTCCGGGCTGGGGTGCCTAGTTTCCCCCCAGGGGGAGTTGACTGTAGGGGCCCCCCAGTTTAGTTTTTAAGGGCCCAAAGGGGAAATTTATTTTAGGGGGCCCACCTACAGCTTCTTTTAAAAGATGAAAAATCCCCCTTTTACTCCCGACTCTTGCTTTTTTCCTCTCTTTCTCTGCTTTTTTTCCCCTTCTAGGATTTAATGCAGGTACAAAAACAACTTTAGGGGCACCATTTCAAAGGCCCCGGGGGGTTTCCCCTATTCCCCTTTTGGGGATCCAAGCCTGCCCTGGGAAGGGGTGCACAGGAAAAAAAAAGGGTCCCCAGAAAACCTGGGTGGAAGAACATTAGCTAATGGGAAAGGGAACGTTAATGGTCCAATTTTCTAAAACCCAAATAAATTGAGCGGGGGGTGGTCCATTTCCCAAGATCACATACCCCCATACATGCTGATTGTCTTCCCTGGGATGGATGGGATCTTCCAGCAAGACAAAGTGACTTTTTACAAAAACTTGAAACCCTTCAACATTGGGTTAAAGAGTAAAGAAACCAAAACTATTTTGACCCCCCCAAAACCTAAAAGGAACACTTGGGGCTACCTTAAACTCCTGTTCACTCTATAGATCCTTTGTGGGATGCAGTCAACATGACTTCGGATACATGTGACAACCTACCAGGACCTTATTGAGTCACTTCCAGACCATCTAGCTGCTGTACATCCTGCACACAGCAGTTACTCTGAATGTTAACTAGTGGTCATAATAATGTGACTTAACACAAATGTATGTTTGGACTCCCAACCATTTTTAACATATTAGTTTGTTCTAAACGAGTAAGGCTTTAGTTAAAATGCAGAGAATCTATACATAGCCAGTCCTGCTCTCAGCTTGAAAATAGATTGTATTCAGTCTAGGCGATGTTTTGTGAGCAGAATATATTAGCAGCAGCTGCACAAATCTCTCTGCAGTCCGGGCATTTTCGCTCACAGAGCATTGTCTAGACTTGATACAACTATATTCACTTCTCAGCTACATGCAGGAGAAGCTGTGTATTGGGTTTTAGCCTCAGCAAGTAAATAAATGTTTTCATTCACTGACAGCAAATTAATATCTGGAAATGGTGAGGATTAAAACACAAGGAAGCACATTTACTACTCCTATCTGAAAGGCAGTGTAAACTTAGACTGGACAGTCTTAGTATGTGCCAAATTTATAACAGCAGCTCATGCTGTTTGACAAGACTTGTCTAGCTTTTTTACGGCAACTATCAGTTGGCTTATTTTGTACTAAAATTCTGCGACCACAATATCGGCACATAGAGTCGTATTTGGACCACACCCCCTTGTCTAAACCACACCCCCTTGTAGGCTTAAAGGCTCTAAAACCAATATTATTTATGCATGTACAAAAAATGACACATTTCTGGCACAACTACCATAATAAATGTATCCCAAGGTATTAGAAAGTTGTAGAATTTTTCTAGTATATGGTGATTAAGCTTTTTATTTTCAAAAACTGAAAACTCCCTTAAAAGACATTTCAGTTTTGCCAATAAAACTCCATACGGTATATACATGCACTATAGCTTTCTAAATTACATTTCATTTTTAGTTCATTAAAGGTCTGTTACCTCTTTTTTTGTATATTTGCTGCATTCCCCTACAGGCTACATAGCACAACCAAGAAAATAATGAGAAAGAGTCAGCTTTTTGGAGGACAGATCAACTTACTCCATCTGCCTAATTACCCATTAAATACTGCCAGTGATTGGCATTCCTTGAGGCACCTCAGGCAGAACAAGATATGTAAACCCTGTATTATATTCTGCATGTACAAAGCCCCACAGATCACTCAACCAGACTCACAGTCATTCAGATTAGGTACAGTTAAAGCTGTCTCTGTGACTTATTTTGGCCTGATATAGGGGTGGCCCTTTTCCTCTTCTCCAAAAAGTGCAACTATTCAGATTTCCCTTTTTTTGAAGGCAGCAAATTATAAACTAACAAGGGAGGTGGATATTGGTCTAAAGGTCACTGAATAAGAAGCCAATAGGCCCTGAAGCCAGTGACCTCCTATGTCAAAGCTAATAACCCTCCAGTCCTTGGATCTTTGAATTATGTAGTTTCTGACTGTATACAACCATTTGTATGGAGTTCTGAACATTCAGAATAAAACTAAGAACCAAAACGCAAGTCTTTTATAGTCCAAAACAAAAAAAACATGATCATTCTAGTTATTTCAATTATCTATTAAAGGGGTTAGGGTACATCCACATGACAGGTAAAATTTACTCATCAGATTCTACCATCAACGAGTATTTCATGTGGATTTTAGGTTGTTGTTTTTTTTCCGGTGGATTTACAATCAGAAAATGAGTCCCATACATTTCTATAGGGCAGGCATCCTCAAACTGCGGCCCGCCAGCTGTTGGAAAACTACATCTCCCATCATTCCCACTGTTATAGATTATTATAAATGCATGATGGGAGTTGTAGTTTCCCAACAGCTGGAGGGCCTTAGTTTGAGGATGCCTGATCTATAGGGTTTTGCATGTGGATCCAATAAGAGATGTTTTGGATACATTTTTTGACGTGGAATACAGAGGAAGATTGAACATGTTCTAAGTATTTTTTACTCTTAAGAACCAACCTCCGAAAATACGCATTGTATGAACTACAACGCATACTTTCTATTAAGATCAATGGGGATGAATTTATATTCGGTTTTGGCGAAGTATTTTAAGTCGGAATCCACATGGATATCGACTTGAAATGCTCGTCGTGTGGATGGACCCTTATAGGCTTTGAGGATCCCATTTTGGTAAAGTAATCCCTCACTTATAAATTGATAATCTGTAGAGGAATCCAGCATCAATGGTGACATGTATGATATAAGCTCATAGAGGTTAGTTCTAAATCAGTGTAGAATGCGCCAGAATGTATGAACCTGTTCTACTGCGGGTCATAGATTTAGGGTCACATGTATGAAAACTGTCTTGGTCTAAGACTTTCTTTGTTGTCCATAGCAACCAATCAGACCTCCCCTTTTTTTCATATAGTGCTCTGAAAAATTAAAGGGGAGCTCTAATTGGTTTCTATGGGTAGCAAAGAGAGTCTTAGACCATGACAGTTTTCATACATGTCCCCCTTAGTGCTTTCTAGTTCCAAAAAGAGAACTCCGCCTCAGGTAAACCACTTTTATCTTGGTCTGCTTCTTCCAGTAGTAATGCGCCTAGTTCTGCCGTGCTCCAGTCATAAATGTGTAGAATCATACGGTTGTGGTGCGACACCTCCAGAACGCCCCCACATCTTAGGCGCATTACAAAGTGCCGCATGCGCCACATAATGCGCCTAATTTTGGAGTGTGTCCGCGCATACATTGAGAGAACAGGGCTGCGCCAGTTTTTGGGCTGATGGGACCCCAGAAAACTGGCACAGCAAGGTATATACATGTTGACCCAAGTGTCCAAATTTCCAGAAGGAAATAAGATTCAACTATTTAGATAACATTTTTGAAGCCAAAATGAGGAATTGGTCATATTTGGAGGACACATAGGGCTACATGTATGAAATTTGGCAAGGGAACGGCAAATTTCATGCGAATAAAAAAGGCATAAACTGCGCCTAATTTGTGAACCCGCTGTACAGAGGGCGACATTTCTGGATCAGGTATACCACTTTGAAAGTGGTTCCAACTATAATGCACCCAGTAATGCCATAGCGAAGCTATAAATATGTAGCTTTGCTACGGTTCTAGTGCACCTCCCAAGATCGGGCACATTACAAAGAGCCGCAGGCATGATATAATACGCCCCAGAGTGGCGTGCGGGAGATTTAAAAATGTATGAACGGGGCTGCATCTGATATCAGGCTGAAAAGACGCCAGTTGTCTGGCGCAGCCCCGTTCATACATGTCGCCCATACTGTATTAACTTCATGACGACCATCCATTGGTAGAGACAGTTTAATACCATCTCTGTCTCCCCGATTGTTAGATATATAGCGCTTAATGAGAGATAAAATACAGAAAGGCAGAAAGCTAACAGGCGCCGGTTAACAGGCGCATGACTATCAGGTTCGGCAGTTGGAGATGCTGCTGGGTATTAGATGACCCGAATCAGCTCTACAGTCAGTACAGGCAGGGCTGTATTTATAGGTCGTGCTGCCCTAGGCACTAAACCCTAATACGCCCCCATTAACCAATTAGATTACCACGCCCCTTTCCTATTATGCCACACCCCTTCACAAAAGCCATGCCCACTATGACCATGTAACGGCTCAAAAAGAAAGTAATAAAGGGGTTTTCCCGTCACCCAGGGCTGTATTTATGGTGTGTGCCTAGGCATAAACCCAAATACGCCCCCATTAACCAATTGTTCCCCCCCCCTTTTTTTATGCCACACCCCTTCAAAAACCCAGCCCAAGAACATGTGGGCTCAAAAAAAAGCTAACTGAAGGGTTTTCCCGTCCCCCGTTTTCCCAGATTTTGGGGAAAACCCTATTCAGCTACGGGATAGACTGGGATCCCGCCACACTGTGCCTGCACCAAAACCATTAGCTTCAACCAAAAAGCCAATGCAGTTAAGGGAATGTCCCCAAATTTTATTTTATTTATCAAATCCGCCCCGATCCATTTTCTTTTCTTCTTCGACTTTTTATTTTTGATTGAGATTTCTTCTTTTGGTCGTTGTTATTGATTTGATTTAGAGACTTTCACCAGGCAAAACTCCCAATTCTTTTTCCCATTTTTAGATAAGCGTTTTAAGGGGAAAACCCCCCTTTAAGTGGGCAGTCCATTAGTTTTATATATTATAGAACGTGGCAACAGCCCTAAGTTTGACCCTCCCTTTTTTTAATTGGGTATATGTGAACCCTAAATTTAATATGAATTTCTCCTTTAAAACTGGATTTTCCCATTTTTGCATTCCATATGTTGAACCCCCCATTAAAGTAGGGCCCTATGTTTTTGGTATCCCAATAAAGGGCTCCAAAGCTTATATCCATTTAAAATAGAGCCCATTTGTCTGAACCTCACCATTAAGAAAAGCTCTTTTAGTCTGAACCCCCCATTATAGAAAGGGAAAAAGCTCCCTATAGTCTGATATTCCCCTTATTGATAGACAGCTCCATATAGTCTGATACCCCCCATTTTTTAAAAGGCAGTCCAATTTTGTTGATCCTCCCATTATATGTGAAACCCATATAGTCTGATCCTCCAAAATTTTAACAGTTTCCCTATGTTGATACTCCCCCTTTTAAATTAGGAGCTCCATATAGTCTGATACCCCCCATTTTATGATAGGAGCTCCATTGTCTGATACCTCCCATTATAGTGGCACTCCATATAGTTTATACCCCCATTATTGATAGGCCCGCCCATATAGTCTGATACCCCCATTATATGTAGACGCCCCAATAGTCTGATATCCCATTTATGTAGAAAGTCATATGTCTGTACCTCCCCTTTTTGTAATCAGCTCCATTTTGTTGTACCCCCATGTAGACAGCTCCATATAGTCTGATACCTCCTATAAAATGTTTGACAGCTCCATATTTCTGATTTCCTCCCATGTAAGACGCTCCATTTGTTGATCCTATAAATGTTCCCCTGCCTTCCCCCCTCCTCCCCTTTCCCAAAACCTCTCACTACGTTTCAAAGCCTCCAGCCCCCACTCCGTTTTACCGCCCTTTGCCCCCCTCCGTTTCACCGCCTTCAGCCCCCATCACGTTTCACTGCCTTCAGCCCCCCCTACGTTTACCCGCCTTCAGCCCCCCCTCACGTTTAACCCGCCTCCTTCCCCAAAACCCCCGTTTCACCTGCCTCCACTGCCAGCACGTTTTTACGCCCCATCCCCCCCCACTTTCACCTCATCCACTGCCCAGTCAGTTTCACCCGCCCCCATCCCCCGTCACTTTCCCCGCCCCCTCCCCCGTCACGTTTCCCTCCCTTCCCCTCCCGTCATTTCCCCCGCCTCCATCCCCCCGTACGTTTCCCCCGCCTCCATGCCCATATGTTTTTTACTGCCTCCCCTCCCAGTCCGTTTCCTGCCTCCATCCCCCGTCATTTCCCCTGCCTCACTCCCATCAGTTTTCCCCTGCCTTCTCCCCCTACGTTTCCCTGCCCCCCACTCCCCCGTCCTTTCCCTGCCCCCACCCCGTCAAAATTTCCCGCCCAGACCATTTTTACTGCCTCCCCTCCCACTCTTTCCCTGCCCACTCCCCAGTCCATTACCTGCCCCCATCCCCAGTCCATTTCCCTGCCCCCGTCCATTGCCCCCCCCCCCGTCCCTTCACCTGCCTCCAATCCCCGTTCATTTCCTGCCTCCATCCCCCCGTCAATTGCACCTGCCTCCCCTCCCAGTTCTTTCATCCCCCCGTCACATTGACCGCCCCCGATCACTTTTCACCTGCCCCCCCCCGTCAAATTGCACCTGCCCCCAGTCACATTGCACCTGCCCCCCAGCCACATTGCACCTGCCCCCAGTCACATTGCACCTGCCCCCAGACACATTGCACCTGCCCCCAGACACATTGCACCTGCCCCCAGACACATTGCACCTGTCTCCCCAGTCATATTGCACCTGCCTCCAGCCCCCCCCTTCCCTCTCCCACTCCTCTCCCCCTCCCCCTCCCCTCCCACTCCCCTCCTTCTCCCCTCCCCTCCTCCCCCTCCGATTCACTTACCTGTTCTGAAGAGCGGGAGGCCTCGGTCTTCTGCTCTTCGGCGGCGTCCGTGCGCTGCTGAGTGGGCAGGGCGCGCCGCTCCTCTCTCTCTCCCCGGCCGGCGGCAGCTTCCGCTCTTCAGTGGCGGGCGCACGTTGTTAGGGAGAGGAGGAGGAGGGGCAGCGCAGCCCCGTCCTTCTCAGCAGCACACCGCGCCACTGAGGAGACAGGCAGCATCAGCGCAGCTTGCTGATGCTGTCTGTCATTACAACGGAGCGCCGGAAGGGAGAAGTAGTATGTCCCTACCGGCGCCCCGTTGTCCGCTGCCGCTCTGCCAAAAAAAAAAGTAAATAAATTAAATAAAATTAGCGGCGACGGCAACCTCCGACACCCCCTCCCTCTCCCCCCTCACCCCCACACCACTCCGACCAGTGGGGGTGAGGGGGAGGGGGCGGGTGCGCGGAGAAAAAGAAAAAAAAGTAAAAAAAAAAAATCCTGCTGTAGTGCCGCCCCCTAACAGGCGCCGCCCTAGGCACATTCCCACGAGTGCCTAGTGGGAAATACGGCCCTGAGTACAGGCCGTCCCGAGTTACATACATCCAATTTACATACGATTCATATGTAAGAATGGAGGCTGTTGTTGAAGATGACTCAGAGCGAGATGTCAGACATGGGTCACACCCCATTTACTTTGGGCACCTTAGCTCTTCCATGCTTATTTAGTGGTGTTATATCTGCTGCAGAACTTCCACATGTGCCACGAGACTCTCTTACTTCTGAGGTGACTGGAAGAAGACCAACCTGGGCGCACGTATAGCTGGACTTACAACATTACCATTTGCAGTATCTTGATTGTTACTATACCTGTTAATCTACATGTTTGTAAATTAGGGAAATATACATTATTTCATGAATTCAAGTCAAGGTGTGCCGTGGATTTACTGAAGCCTTATATGGAAATGAAAATCCTCCCACTGAGCATCCACAGACTCACAGAACCAAGGTGTGCGCTTCCAATATTATTTCCTTTATGGACAGAAGGTTAAGGAAAATCTTCTAAACAGGCCCACAAACGTTACAGAACTGTTGGCCCTATATTATATTTTAATATTAAAAATCTAATGTTAAAATGACGTAAAGTAAAACTTTATGAATTACAGATAAAAGGCAAAATAATGTATAGAATAACTGAGCACAAGAAAACGTTATAGCTTTCAAAACCCCGTGTACTAAAGAGATGAAAATGAGCCTGGTCAGGAAGGGGGGTAAACAATCCGGTCTGGAACTGGTTAAGGAAAGACTGAGACTTCTTGTTTTAAATCCATTCTTGGTTTTAGTTTCAAAAACTGAATTTAAAAAGCTGAATTTTTGAACACTGCCTGAATTTTCAGACATGCTGGGTCCTCCAGACCAAGAGATGCTGTTTGTAGCTGCTCTCCAAATTAGCCAGTAGAAGGGGAACCTGAATGGGAACCCACCTGTATGGTGAAAAGAAGGCTTTTCTTCTCTGGATATTGAATCTTTTTTTCTACAGATGAAGGGAGTGCCCCAACATCTTTTAAGGAGGTTTTTCATTAAATAGCTTTTCACCATACATATTGAAGCCAAACTCAGGAATAGATCACCACAGAAGGACACATCTTAAGGAAAGACTAAGACTGCTCCTTGTTTTAAATCCATTCTTAGTTTTGGCTTCATAAACTGCATCTAAAAAGCTGAACTTGTGAACCCAGCCCTAGATTCTGAATGGCTTTCTTTTTTTATACATGTCAGTAAGAGAAAAAATTATTTCATGCAATTATTATTTTTAAAATTTGGGGCCACATGTATGAACCTGTTTAGGTCTAAAACTCACACTTTTGCCCATAGTAACCTATGGGCAAAAAAGTGAGTCATAGACCTAAACAGGTTCATACATGTGGCCCTTTGTGTTAATACAAACTATAAAATAGATTTTGCACTATTCATTATAAATAACATTAGAACTGGACCAAGAGAGGTGAAACACAGGCTTCCAATACTTATATCTGGTGTATTTCATTACATGGGTGACAGCTGGTTTGCATGTGGAGGAGCATAACATGCAATTAGGACAGGATTTTACAATCAGAATTCCGGAATGACAAGTGGCGTAAATTCAAAGGAGATAACTGGCTTTTGTTTTGCATCTCTTTACAAATTAATCATTTGCATTTCAATAACATCACTCTTCGTTAATCACAGATCACCCTGTGGAAAACGCACGCATTATATCTGATTGAATCAAAACAGTCTGCTCTTCCAATTATAATGTGACTGGTAGGAATGACACATTATCAAAACCATTTCAAAGAACTCTAGCAAGAAGAGTTTAATTGTTTCTAAGATTGTCTAAAAATGTAATTATTTGCCAAAGAATTTTATAGCACTGATTCTATGGTTAAAATAAATAAAATAAATGTCAATCCCAAACAGCCTAAATCCAGAGGATGATTACCATATTACAAGGTATAATCTTCTGCATTCACTATATTGTAGGTAACAGTGTGTTGTCTTCTAGTTTGGACCATAAAGTTTCTAAATGACATTGTAACACTGTAACTGATCAAAACAAATTAAATGAAATTCCAATATATCCAATTCTGGCTGTGTTAGAGTATGTTCACACGATGTACTGCGGCACATACCGTACGCACCGCAGTATATCGTGTTGTGAAGGATGGAGTCAGGAAAGAGTTAACGCCGAAATTCTGCTTAATTGGACAATGTCCGTATTTACCATCTTCCAGGAAACCTGAACAATGTGTGTGTTTGCAGTCTTCAGGACACCAATACACTGGTTTTAACTTGTTCTACCCAAAGTGATAAGGCATAGTTACACATTATCTTACTCTGACGATGTGAGCGATTCTCAGAATGTATAAAAGGATGTAATCTGCAAATAAAGTTTAGCTGTGTTGTGCTCTAGGCACCAGACCGCTTATATGGTTGAGCACGATTGTTTCACTTCTGTTTGATCATTATATGAGCGATAGCAGACTGCAGCTGCTTCTAAAGTTCATCTACTCCCATACTGGACAGTAAGAGTGTTTGGTCACTCTCAATTGACTAAACCTATCAGCTGGCGTCTCGAACAGGGACCGGGAGCATTCCAGCCGTACAGAGGAACGGGTCACTTGGACACACTCAGCCGTGAACGCTCAGAACCTACTGGCCAGGTAAGAAAACACCTTTATGTTTCTAAGGATGGTTTTTGTGCCTTCCTGTTGACTGTGTGAATCCTGACCCATCCCGGAAAGTACATATAGAGGTTGGTAATGTCCGGTCCTATTTGATAGACAAAGAACCTTGCCAGTAGGAGTGGATAGATATCGTGTGAATGTATGAGCTGTTCATTTATTTGCCAGATTAGGGAAAACGATTGCCTAACTGAGACATGTCTGCGCTCTGAAAAGAGGGGCATGATCCCATGCTTAACTTCGGTAATATGGCAAACTAAATGAAAGTTGTATGTTGGAAAGTTGGTGAAGCATATGTTTATAAGTCCCGTGACTGATTTTGATTGAACTACACCCTTGCATCCGAAAGGATGGGTGTATGGTGTGAGAGGGGGAATAACGGGACAAAAAGAAAGAAAAAGCGATAGGAAGAAGGTCCAAAACTTTAGATACTCTAGTATGTTTGAAGAACTTCTAATCCTGATCCCAGTTTTAGCCTTTGCTGTATAAGATATACAGGAGACAAAGGGAGGGGCATACAGACCCCAGGAATACACTTGGTGCTTAAGAGGAAGCCAAGGGGAAGGAATAGGGATAAGAAAAGTTCCCTTGCATAAGTCCCTCACAGGAGAGGATACATTCCCCATAAGGCACTTAAGACAAACGGGATGCAAGAATGGGTCAGGGGAAGTCAAAAAGCGGTCAAGGAATAGATAAACCTGTATCACTTAGGAAGATACTTGAGAGTAAACATGGGTCTAAAGCAACCAAAGAACTGAAAAAGCTTTTGAGGACCTTAGGCATGGAAGGAGAAAGAGCATTGGATCTAGATAGATGGCGAGAAACAATGGTGAATCTGAGTAGTGCTATTTATGATCATCATTGGGAAACACAGACTTTTTGTCTAATATGTACAGCTAAGGAAGCTAAGCGGTGTGGAGGGAAGTATGATCTGCTTACCGGTGAATGGATTGTAAATAAGCTTCCGCCCCCGTATATAGCCGCAGTGGGCCCCTCAGTCCCTAGCACAGTGCAGAGCCCGGAAGGGTGGACTTGTATATCTGGACAACAGAATCCTGATTGGAGGGACACTTGTCCATACTCAAATGATAAAGATACTGACTTGTTAGCTCCCATCTTTACTAGAGTGTCCAGACAAACAGTATCGGGGCCACCAGCAGCAGATGATCAGCCAGCAAACCTGGACCAAGTAGTCCACATAAGACACAATAACTAGAGACCATGGACACCGCCAGAGCAGATGTCCCTCATGCAGAACTGCCCTGACTCACTGACAACGCCCCTCCCCTTTGGACGTTATTTAGGACAGATCCAAACTAATTATAGGACAACATGGCTTGACTTAGATGGACTCTGCAGAACTAAAATGACCCCAGGGATGTACCGTATTATGACAAGTTCGTTACAGCCAGCAGGGGGATGGTCCCAGATCTGAGGAATCAGGGGTCACCTTTATGCAACACCTCATGACCTGGTGTCAGGGACAACAGGCCCGGAAACGTGGGATACAGGAGTAACCCACCAGGGACCCACAGAAAGTTACAAGCTTTCTTCCTTCAAATGGAAGACCATTGGGCTGATAAAAATTTTTGGGACATGATACAAATGGGACCCCAGAGAATGTTTTGTAGGGCATTCATGGACGTTCTAAGGACCGACATACAAACTAGACTGAAGAAAGCGGTCCCTGATTGGCGTACTTGGTATGACCGTACTCGACTTCTACAATTAGCGAAGGGTATTGAGGCTGACTTAAAGGAAGCCAAGGCAAACCAGGACTACAAAATCCTGGCTAAAATCTTAGCCATTAGGCTGCAAAACCTCCTACCCCAAATGATTCACCCTTCACAAAATGGATTTATCGCTAACAGGCATTCCACGAAAAATGTGCGAACAGCAATGGCGGCCATAACGCGAGCCCGGGAGGCCGGACAGCCTGTGTCCATGCTTCTTAGCCTGGACGCAGAAAAGGCGTTCGACAAAGTGTCCTGGCCTTTTCTCAAAGCCACTTTGCTGCGTAGAAGATTTGGGGGCCTCTTCTCCAGCTTCGTCGACCACCTGCAATCTAACGCTACTACTTCCCTATAGTCCCCGGCGCCGCCGCTATCCGCCGCCGCCGATCGTTAGGGTCCTAAGCCGCTACCAGTCGCTAAGCTATCGGCTTAGCGGCTTAGGACCTTGGCGATGGCAGCGTGGCGGGACTAACGTATTGCTCCGCCGGACGCACATACAGTTAGATGCTTCAGCGGAGCAGAGAGCTCCGGGGAGTAATCTGTGGCCGCAGTCAGGATGCGGCTCTGTGCGCGGCGGAGTGCACAGCCCAGGCGGCGTGCGCGTCATCACGCTGCCCGCGCGTGGCCTGGTGACGTCACGCCGCTGAGAAAAGACCGGGAGCAACGACATCGACAGCGGAAGGGAGGTCAGGTAAGTGCTGTCAGGGTTTATTTTTAAAATTAGCGCTTTTCATGCTGGGGCCTATTTATCTACTGTTTTTATGTGCAGGGAGGGGGCTGTTATCTATTGTATATGTGCAGGGGGGGGGCTGTATTATTGTTTATATGTGCGGGGAGGGGGCCTATTATCTACTGTTATATGTGCAGGGAGGGGCTATTATCTACTGTTATATGTAAAAGGGAGGGGGCTATTATCTATTTTTAATAGGGTGCAGGGAGGGGGGCTTTTAAATCTACTGTTATATGTGCGGGGAGTGGGGCTATTATCTACTGTTAATATGTGCCGGGCGGGGCCATTATCTACTGTTATATGTGCAGGGAGGGGGCTATTATCTACTGTTATATGTGCAGGAGGGGGACTATTATCTACTGTTATATGTGCAGGGGGGGGGCTATTATCTACTTATAAACGTCAGGAGAGCTATTAATCTACCTACATATGTGCGTGAGGCAATAAGCTACCTACATATGTGCTGGGAGGCCTATAAGCTACCTACATCTGTGCTGTGAGGCCAAATAAGCTATCTATATACCTGCTGGGGACTAAACCTGCTATATACCTGCTGGGGGACCTAAACCTGCCTATATACCTGCAGGGGGATCCATAACCTGCCTATATACCTACTGGGGGATCCCTAACCTGCCCATTACCGCTGGGGGTTCCATAACCTGCCTATATACCTGCGGGGGGACATATAAACTACCACCTACCTACTGGGGGATATATAAAGTATAAACCACCTACTGGGGGACGTATAACTTACTGGGGGACCTTTTACCTTCACTGGGGACACATAATTTACTGCGTTGTGAAGTCGCTAACAGTCGTTAAGCCGGTTGTTAAGGCCTCAGCTCAAGTCAGTTGATAAGAGTTAGCAATCTACTCCGTGGACTCCAGTCGGTTGTTAAGCCAGTTGTTAAGGCATAAAGTCGATTTTTAAGACCTTAGCAATCGACTCCGGGGACTACTTCCCTACTCATCAATAACAAAATTTCGCCAGTAATCAACCTCTTTAGAGGGGCCAAACAGGGATGTCCACTGTCACCTTTGTTCTTTAATTTATCCATTGACCCCCTATTATATCATATTTCCCAATCCCCTCTTTACCAAGGAATTTCTTTTCCACATCAAGAAATAAAGGTCACGGCTTATGCTGATGATATCCTCTTAATGGTAGCTAATCCTAAGCAGACACTGACCCCGATATTCAAAGACGTAGTGGATGTAGGTGCGTTGTCGGGTTACACCATTAATGTTGATAAATGTGAAGGTGTGCTCCTGCAGGGCCCAGCGGTTCCTTTATGGTCTACATCACACACAATCCGGTGGTGCAAACACGAAATGAAATACCTGGGGGTGTGGCTAACCAGAAATCCAGATATTCTATATAAGAAGAATGTAGATGTCTATCTGGGTAAGCACTCGGAGACCATGAAGAGGTGGTCCAAACTTCCACTATCTTTTGCTGGGAGATGTAACCTCATCAAAATGGTGGAGTTCCCTCGCCTACTCTACATTTTTCACATGCTCCCTATCTATTTACGCCCTGGGGAGGAAAAAATCATCAATGCCCAGTACAGGTCATTTATATGGGACAGAAAAAGAGCACGTATCCCTCTGGTCCTCCTGCACCAGCGCAAAATTAATGGAGGGCTGGGGTTCCCCAATATACGCCTATACAATTTGGCTGCACTGGGTCGGTTCTTGGCTGACTGGACGCAGTCTACAAGTGTTTTTACAGACAGCGCATTGGACCAATCGAACCTTCCCTATATCTCCCTCCTTAATTTTGTCCATCTACCCTTTGGCAGGTTATCGCCAGTGATAAGATCAAATCATATGTTGATACCCATATGGCGGGCATGGCGGAAAATCCGGCAAAATAAATGCTTGAATCCAGATTACTCCCCATATTTGTCCTTAATGTCAAACCCGGACTTCCAAGAGGACAAACCACATAGGAAGTTCAAAGTGTGGCATGTAACGGGCCTGCAACAGGTGAGACACTTAATACATAAGGACACCAAACAAGTACTCTCCCTTCGAGAACTACAACAAAAATATCCAGCACTCCCAGTCCCCTTCTTTAACTACATGCAGGCGGCGAGCTATGCCACCAAAGTGACGCAAAACATTGGTTCAGCTGAATGGGATACGACTTTTGAGCGGACGCTGTTGTACCCACCCTCGAGAAAAGCGCATTTGTCAGTAATATATAAATATCTCCTTGATGATGTCGATTATGACCAATCAGGTTTCAGCCTGGCAAAATGGCAGACTAGAGATGCCTCCTTGACGCCATCAGTGATACTGGAGGCGTTACAGGACGCCTACAAATATCTACCAGCGGCCAGATATCAGGAGATGTTTATTAAAATAATACACAACGCTTATCTCACACCCTTGAGGGGACATCGAATGGGGAGATTCACAACAGACCAGTGCTTCAAGTGTGGATCGCATGCAGCTGACTTATATCACTGTCTATGGGAGTGTCCGGAAATTAAGGAGTACTGGGAACAGGTGATAGTTTATACAAAGGACACTTTGCATCTCTCTTTTACACCACACCCCTCATGGGCAATATTTGGTTTCGTAGATAGGGAAGGACAAAGATTATCTAGAAGGGAGGGGAGATTACTACATATAATAGCAGCAGCTGCCCGCAAGGCAATCTTACATGTATGGCTACAGCCTAAGGCCCCAACCTTTGGCCTATTTTGGGACAAACTTAATTACTTGATGCAAATGGACTGGGTGGAGGCTACTGCACATAAAGAGGCGAGGGTAAGGAACTTCTTTTCCTTGTGGGGCACATTTATAAATACATTGCCAGAGGACACTAGGCGAAGAGTAAAAACATGTTTTGAACTGACCTCATGGTATCTGGGAAGACAAATGTCAGGAGAACAGCCGGTAGTAGGATAAGGAAAGGGAAACATATAAGACCAGCTCATTAGACAGAGCGACATATCGCCCCAAGTCAGAAAACATTAGTGAAGCCAGGGATTCTCTCTGGAAAAGGGAAACGGCAGGCAGTCTCATCCATTACGGGTACAGGGGGAGGAGGGAAGCCGCTCGTACATAACGTTAGCACAGTAGGGAAACATTGATATAGCCATGGCAGCAAGAGTTAATCAGGACTAACTCTAGTTTTGGTTAGGTACAGAACGAGATAGTACTAATCTTTCTTGGAGTTCACATTAATAGCAGTACAAAATGTTTTATGGTTTTTGAATTGTTGGGATAGGGTAAAATAAAGGGGGAAAAAAGAAACTGAATGTCTTCAAGTAATAACTAATTGTTAAACTGTGTTATAACGATGTTAAGTTGGAAGGATGTCAATCTTTACAAATGTGAAAGTTTGTATGTCAACTGAAGATGTTCAATAAAAACAAAGTTAAAAAAACAAAACAAAAAAAAGGAAGCCAAGGCACCCAGGAAGGCAATGTCAGCCACCATGTTAGAAAACCCTAATCTAATTAGGCCTCCCTAATTATAAACTACCATTTAACCTTTACTTTATTTAAAGGTTAGGCCATGCTACAGGAGTTCTCACGCAGAAGCATGGACTCAGGAATAGGCCGGTAGCATACTATTCCGCCAAACTTGATCCAGTAGCGCAAGGAGCTCTGTCTTGCGTTCGTGCCATAACGGCTGTTGTGGTATTGTTGGATAAATGCTCTGAAATAGTGTTAGACAACCCCTTGGACATAGACACTCCACATGATATTTCTGGTATTTTGAACCAGGTCCAACCAAAACCCATTTCTATGGCTAGACAATTGCGATTACAGTGTGCCCTCCTGATGCTTCCCAATTTTACCTTTTTTCGTAGCACCGGGTTGAATCCAGCTACTCTTCTCCCAATTGAGGAGCAGGACTCAACAGGGGGGAATAAGGATGAGGTATTTGTCATCTCCACTGACCATGACTGCCTCCAACTAATGGAACAGGAGACAGCAGGTCTTGATTCAGTGGTGGATCATCCATTACAGAGTATGAGGGAGAATGGCAAATTCTGTACAGGGTATGCTATTTTGACCCAACATGAGACAGTCAAGGCAGGCCAATTGCCACCTCACGTCTTAGCCAGGAAGCTGAACTCACTGCGCTCATAGAGGCTCTTGCAATGGCAGAGGGTAAGGAAGGGAATATTTACACAGACTTCGCCTATACATTTGGAGTGGCACATGATTTTGGTCCTATCTTGAAGGAATTTTCACAGTAGCAGGCACACCTGGGAATGAGAGGGCAGATCAGGCAGCTAAAGAGGCAGCCAGACAGGGACAAGAGCACATAGCCCTTGCACAAGGAAACAGTGCCCCTGAATCAACCACAGAGGCTCTGAAGACATTCCAGAATCAGGCCTCAAGGGAAGAGAGGAACCTCGGGTGAAGCAAGGCGCCAGCCTAAGCGACGGGCTATGGGGGGATGGGTCGAGGCTCTGCCTCCCCCGAGCTTGTTCCCATGATGGCTGCCCTTATCCACCTGCCCACTCATTTGGGAAAAAAATGCCAGGATAAAATTAGTCAACAAACAGTGGATAGTTCCTGGTTTTTCCACTACGGCCATAAGGTACTGCTCCTCTTGCCAGACGTGTCTTGAAAATAACCCTGGACAGGTGGTTAAGACCCCTGTCAAGCTTACCCCAAAACCATTGTATCCCTTTCAGTGAGTGCAGAAAGACTACATACAGCTTCCAAAGGTTGGGACCTATGAGTATGCATTAGACTGCACTGACGTGTTCTCAGGTTGGCCCGAAGCCTATCCCATTGCTAAAGCCACAGCAAAGGTCACCAAAAAAAACTAATGACCGAAGTCTTTTATTGATATGGCCTTCTTGAAGTAATTGAATCAGACCTAGGTACCCATTTTATTCAAAAGTGCAATGTGATTCACTGACTTCATATGTGCAGGCCTTGCAAAAACATTTGAATAAGGTGCATAACTCTGTATTTTCTTCCATTCCAGACCCGGATGCAGACACGGGTACACATGATCTGCAACCAGGAGACTATGTAATGCTAAAGAAACATGTCTGAGGAACTTTGAGTACATGATTTGAAGGTCCCTTCCAAGTGTTACTAACTACTAGTACTTCGGTAAAACTGGAAGGAAAACCCAACTGGATACACGCCAGTCATTGTAAGAAGGTTTTAAGACAAAAAGAGTAAAGGATGCCATGGAGTGTCTTCTGGTTATTGATCCCCGTAGTGGAGGGGTGGAATAGGCTGAATAATGACGAACCAGATGAAAATAAGCTAATTACACATCACAGAGCATTAGCAGATACCTTAAACGTTACTGATTGCTGGATATGCACTCACTCCCCTATTACTGCTGCCAGCATACCATACTTAGCTATCCCAGTAACAATGAAAGAAATAATGGGATGGGATAAGTGTTTTAACTCTTTAGCCGCTAATGATACTAAGTATAAGAGGATGTGGAACACATTATTCTTCTTTTACTAGCAGTATATGTAGTGTTTAAAGTGTTTATGTTTGCAGTGTCAAAATTACGCGAGAATTGTGAAAAGAACCAATATGAAGGTTACTGACGAGTGACTATAGTGATCTGGAACTAAAACCTGTTTATTTTTCTCATTTCTCTTATGTAACTCCAGCTGCGATTGAACTCGTATGCGGAGTCTATTCTTTCTGAGGATGCTGTAGGAATATTTAGGGAACAATGGTTTCTAGCGAAATCATTCTCAGGCAACCCATCGGCCTGGGCAACACCTGAAGAAATTTCAGCTATACCCACCTTGGATTGAGGACCCAAACTCTGCATGAAGAGTTCAAAGGGGGGACTGTGATGGATGGAGTCAGGAAAGAGTTAATTTTGATGAAATGGACAATGTGTGTATTTACCATCTTCAAGGAAACCTGAACAATGTGTGTGTTTGCAGTCTTCAGGACACCAATTCAGACAACAAGACACTAGTTTTAACTTGTTCTACCCAAAGTGATAAAGCATAGTTACACATTATCTTACTCTGACATTGTCAGAATGTATAAAAGGATGTAATCTGCAAATAAACTTTAGTTGTGTTGTGATCTGGGAACCAGACCGCTTATATGGTTGAGCACGATTGTTTCACTTGTGTTTGATCATAATATGAGCGATAGCAGACTGCAGCTGCTTCTAAATTACATCCACTCCCGTACTGGGCAGTTAGGCCGTGTTCACACGGCTTATTCCAGACGAAATTGCGAGCCGGATTGCGCTCGCAATTCCGTCTTGAATAAGGGGCGGGGGCGCGGCCCGCCGGCCCCATAGACTTACATTATCCATGGCGCGTATTGCGCCTGGATAATGTGCATGTCAGTTTCTCCCCGATCGGCGAGCGGGGAGGAGCGACGGAATCCACTGTTCTCTATGAGAACGGTGGATTACCATAATTACTGCAACGGATTGGCGCCGTACTGCAGCGCAAATCCGGCGCGCAGTACGGCACCAATCCGCGGCGAAATAAGCCGTGTGAACACGGCCTAAGAGTGTTTGATCACTCTCAATTGGCTAAACCTATCAGTGTGTTTCGTGAGCTCGCGCTAATACGCTGGCCCCATAGACATTCATTACTCGCGGCACATATTTGCCACAAATAATTGATATGTCACATCTCCCCGCGCGTACAATACGATCGTATTGTACGAGCGGGTAGAGGAGGCGTAATCCATAGTTCTTTATGAGAGTTATGGATTACCGTAATTATGGGGTGCATTTCTCCGCGTATTAAGCGCAGTACACCGCAAAATACGTGGCGAAATGCGCCCCAAAATAAGCCGTGTGACCATATCGTTAGGGAACTGGTATTGTGTGTAAAGTTTTTTTATGATAGTACTTTTGTATTATATAGGTAAGTTCAGACAAAAGATTTTAACGTGCAATTTGACACGGATTCCATGTTAAAATCCATGTGCAGTTTGACTCCCATTCATTTGATTGGGCAATCCGTGCTGTAATCCACTCTGTGAACCACAGCCTAGATTTCTACACCAGGGAATTTCAAATCCGTGGTGTGAAAAAAAAAGAAAGGAGAGGAGGTCGCACATGTGCTTGGCTATATTTAGAACTCCCATTGAATTTAATGCACAGAGCCACACGTGCATGGCCACGTTCGCTACAGCCTCAGTACAAACCAGTACAGGGGATAAGAGGATCCCTGTTCTCAAAATGATGAGACCACATCTATCAAACATTTATAGCATGGCCTGTGGATATCCCATAAATGTCTGAGATGAAAGACAATTTTAAAGTGGTTGTCTTATGACATGAACCCCTGTCGATTTAATTAATGAGGGAAGGGTCCCTGCTTTGGACTGTCTGTATTACAGAACATAGAACCCTTCTGGTGTACCCAGTGGTTTCATGCATTAATAGGAAGGTCATTCATTTCCCCTGTAAGGGTATGTTCACACGATGTACTGTGGCGCGTACAGTACGTGCCAAAGTACATTGTGACTTTCGGAAGCTTGCGCTGATCGGCGCATACTCCCATAGCGCGAGGGGGGCAGCAGCCCACCCGCCCTATTGATATTCATTACTCGTAAAGGCATATTCGCGTGAATAATTGACATGTTACTTATCTCTCCGCGCGTGCAATACGAACGTATTGTACGAGTGGGGAAACGAGGTGTAATCCATAGTTACCGTAATTTCGGCGCGCATCTCGTCCATATTAGAGCGCAAATACGCGCCAAAATTATGTCATGTGAACATACCCTAACACTGACTAAATTGGAAATGTAATGATTTACAGCCATACTATATTCAGAAAGTGGTGTGTTAAATTTAGCTGAGACCATAGGTAGGCAGAAGGGCCATCAGGGCAGTATTGGCAGTGCTCATATTAGGGACCCTGATTTTTTTTTTTTTTTAAAAGGAGCCTACTGATATGGTGCAAGATAGGAACTAGTAAAGGATGGCCCAGCTGCTTCAGCTGTATGGGGCCATGAAATTTACTTATGGCAGCCCTGTGGGTAGGAAATCTAAAGCTATGGTTCAGGTATGGTAGCTGTTTTCTATCCTGACCCTTCCATCTACTTATTTGCATGCTCAGCTTGGCATAATGTTCCAATATTGTATTCTGATGGACATCTCCTCCTCAATGTTTTAGAGCATTGTTTGTAGATCTTCTACACCTTGCCCCATCATTAACAACTTCAATTACTTGTACCATGAGGGTGCACCAAATATACACCAGTCTACACTGGGTTTATATACTGCTTCTTTATTCATAACTATCCAGCTATACATTATGCAATGAAGAACTCTCAATATGGCACACTGTCGGTGAATTATTACTCTTAGCAAGTGCATAAAGAAGATAATAAGACATAGATATCTATATTAATTATATGAGGGTTGTGAAAAGGTCTAATTAGCGAGAACTTATTACTGAGACATCACACTTCTAAAATTATAAAACAAGGGATTAATAACCTAATGTGTTAATAGATGAGACCTTGAATAGTATATTGAGCATTGTTTTACACTGTCTTACAAAATATATAGAATATTATGAATGCACCTGAAAAATGGAGAACAGGCGGCAGAATACATCTAATGGAAGAGAATAATGGAATTTATGGATTCATTAAAATGATCAAGTGGTGTGTGAAGTGAATTACATGTACCTAATTACAATATTACTATGTTATTAAATTGTTAGTACAATTTAATACCATCTCTCCTTCCTTCATGTTCTACATTTTATCTTACCTAGTGCACTATTACATCCAATCATATTCTGGTCATATGACCAAGATCTAACCAAAAAATAATGACCTCACTTCAACCACTAAACCCCAAAGTGATGAAACTATATGAAGCCATCTTCTTATATTATGATGTTCAGTGTTAGTTTAGATAATAGAAGCAGATTGAGTCAGAAGCATAGAAGTTACATTTAAAGAGGTTGATAAAAAAATAAGGGTCTGCATTTCTTAGTGAAACAACATCACTTGTCTATAGGCGAGATCTGGCATTGTGATATTCAAGTGAACGGAGGTGACCTTTAACACCAGAAAAAAACAGTTCTGGCATGGGATGTCTGGGGCCCACCAGAAAAGAATGATTCTTAGGGCCCACCAGTGGAGTTGATTCTTTGGCCTACCAGTGGAGTTCATTATTTGGCCCACCAGTGGAGTTGATTCTTTGGCCCACCAGTGGAGTTCATTCTTTGGCCCACCAGTGGAGTTGATTCTTTGGCCCACCAGTGGAGTTGATTTTTGGGGGCCACCAGTGCAGTTGATTCTAAGGGCTCACCAGTGAAGCTGATTCTTGGGGCCCATCAATTAAGCTGATTCTTAAAGGCTCGCCCTATAGTTACTCTTCATGACTGCACATACTCTGCATGACTTTTGCACTCTGTGTTTGTCTTTCTACCTCTCTTTCTCTGCTCTTTGGCAGCTCCAGCCCTGTCATGCCCAGTAGCCCACCATGGGCCTACTGGGGCTTTCCCTGTGTGCCAGTCCAAGCCCACTTGGGGTTTCCCTGTGGGCCAGTCCAAGTCTGGACACAGTCCATAGACATTAATGACAGACTTTTCTTATTCTAATCCTAGACAATCCCTTCATAGTTGTCTCTATTCACACAACATGTAGGATATTACAATGTATGTAAGACACTATCCCAATGTATACCTCAAACAGATGCAACTTGCTATACACCTATAAACACTATAAAAAAAACTTATTTTAAAAATAAAAAGAAGGTTTATTGACATATAGCAATGAGGTGAATGCCAGGACATTATTTTGGCATCTGCATGGCCCATAGAAAACTATGGACGTTTTTGGCATATGTACGGATGCAGTGCAAGTAGGTGCCTAGACAAGCCCTTTATATGTCCCCTGTTGAGACATACAGATATAATAGAGGGAGTTCTCTTTCACAGGAACTCCCTCCTATAGTTACCCAGAGAAAAAGAACCAATGTCTTGTTGGAGTCTTTAAATGTTCACACATATTTTACTAATGTGTATTAACAAAGTGGACAGCTTTTATGCTTATGCTAAGCGATATACAGCAGAAGTGTTATGACTGTGCTTATTCAGGCCACAGTGCGGTCCTTGGTCCCTAAGGTACAGCAAAGGCTGCTCTTTTGGCCATGATTTGTGACAGTGTTGTGCATGTCTCTTGCAGTGTCTGACCACGGTCTTATTAGGATCTGTCAGTGTTAACTGATTTCTGCCACACCTCTTCTGACTTTGTTCTGGGCAGCAGATGGTTAAACCAGTGTTGATGGACAGCTGTCTGCACCACTAAGGCTGTGTTCTGGAGGCAGGGCCGCCATTAGGGGGGTACAGCCACTACTGGTGTACCGGGCCCGACCAGTCTATGAAGCAAGGAGGGGCCCACCGGCGGCGGCTGGTACCGCCCCCTTGCTTCACACAGTAATGGTAGTTTTCTCTACCATGATGTTGTGCCTGCGGTCCTGTATTAAACTGGGGCCCGATGCAGCTGAGGGAGGGCAAGCACTTTGGCTCCGATCACAGCTGCTCTGAATGACATTCACGGGCATTATTTACTTACTCTTCCTGCGCGCTGTGATCGGGGCAGTCGGGCCCTCCTCTCTCTCTCTCTCTGTCCCTGGACAGAACAACTAGTTAAATCAGTGAGGTCCCGCCCAGTGGGCAGGGCTTCACTGATTCAAATTGCCCTGCATCCCGCCTTTGACCAGACAGGAAGCGGTGCGGGCAAGAAGAGAGGAGGGCCCGACAGCTTCCGCGGCGCGCAGGAAGAGAGGAGGGCCCGACAGCTCCCGCGGCGCGCAGGAAGAGAGGAGGCCCGACAGCTCCTGCAACGCAGAAGAAGTGGATAATTAAGTGTGGCTGCCTGTAACTAGGAGCGCGGGCCTTCGCTCAACAGTGACCTGCCACCCCCGGCTGTATGAGGGAAGGAGGGAGGGGAACACCGCCCACCTGGCCACCTACCAAACTGCATGCCCACCTATCTGGCCACCTACCTAACGGCCCGTCCGTCCACCTACCTAACTGCATGCCCGCCTATCTGGCCACCTACCTAACTGCCTGTCCGGCCACCTACCTAACTTCATGCCCGCCCATATGGCCCCCTACCTAACTGCATGCCCACCCATCTGGTCACCTACCTAACTGCCCGTCCGGCAACCTACCTAACTGCATGCCCACCTATCTGGCCACCTACCTAACTGCCCATCCGACCACCTACCTAGCTGCATGCCCTCCCATCTGGCCACCTACCTAACTGCCCGTCCGGCCACCTACCTAACTGCATGTCCGTCCATCTGGCCACCTACCTAACTGCCCGTCCGGCCATCTACTTAACTTTTCATGTCCACCCATCTGGCCACCTACCTAACTGCCCGTCCGGCCACCTACCTAACTGCATGCCCGCCCATCTGGCCACCTACCTAACTGTCCGTCCGGCCACCTACCTAACTGCATGCCCGCCTATCTGGCCACCTACCTAACTGCCCATCCAGCCACCTACCTAACTGCATGCCCGCCTTATCTGGCCACCTACCTAACTGCCCGCCTATCTGGCCACCTACCTAACTGCATGCCCGCCTATCTGGCCACCTACCTAACTGCATGCCCGCCCATCTACCACCTAGCCTAACCTGCCCACCTGGCTACCTACCTAACTGCCCACTCCTGGTAACCTAGCCCAGCTACCAACCTAACTGCCTGCCTGCCCACAACCTGCCAAAATTATCCACCCCCCGGGGCTACCTACCCTAGCTACCCGTCCGCCTGGCAACCTCCCCAGCTACCGCCCACCTCCTACCTACCCAGTTTCCCCTACCCCCCCCCCCGGTTTACCAACCTATTTAACCCCCTGCTTTGCTACCTAGCCCAGCTACCAATCTCCCCCACCTGGCTAACTACTTTTCCCCGGGCTCCCTACCTACCTTTTCCGGGTCGCCCCTGGCTACCCCCCCCTTGGCAACCAAACCCTACCCCTACTACCCACCTACCTTTTGGGGGGGCCTTTATACTTAACTACCAGGGCACCAAGGGGAAATTAAATTTCCATTTGGAACACTATGTATGGGGAGTTTTTTTACAAAGGGGGGCGGGCACAGGGAGGGAAAATTTGGGAAAAAAAGTGAGGGGGTCCATATTTTTTCGTTTTTAATTAACAGGGTGGGTGTGGCCGAGAGAATTTGTCCCCTGAGGTCTGGAGCAGGAAGCAGAAGAAAAGGGGAAAGTGAAAGACTCATCCCAAAAAAGACTTTAAATGTGAGTCACTAAATGGGATCTGCACTGTGTGGGAAATTGTATCTACCACTAAAATGGTCCCCTGTATTTTCATAAAATTGGGGGTTTTTGTTTGAATTATTTTTTTGTGACATAAAGGGAGTTCAACATCTTTTTGGTGGGGAAAATTTAGTTATGATGTTTTCGGTAATTAAAGGTCTATGTATATTGCTGTTTGGGAAATTGGTTTGGGGATATTTGGGTTTTTTCAGTAACCTGAAATTGGGGATCAGGGGGGCCTATTTGCGGCCTTTTTTTACGTACTGACATACACAATATAGATAAACTGACTTGAAAATCCAAAAAGAACAAAATTCCCAAAAAAAAGGCGCATTTGCTTTTTTTTTTCGGGGGGCGGGGTGATGGATTGTTGGGGGCGGGCATGGGATGTTTGGGGGCGGGGGGGTTTGGGTTGCTGGGGGCGATTTTTGATGGAGGAGGGGGGCCCGAAGCTTCCGTATGGGGCCCTGAATTTTTTGGGCCCTGTCGGGAAGGTCAGGGAGTCAGCCCATTCACTCTCTGGACTGGGTGACTGACTTCCTATTCAAGATCCATTCTACCTTGAGTTCCTGGTGTGCTTTATTTTTTTGTCTTGTTTGGTTGCTGATTTTTGTGCCTGTCCTCAAACCTTACTTCTGATATCGTACTGCGTTGCTCACTCCGGCTTTTGACCTGTTCTGTCTGACCTTCCGTCTGTCTGTTCTGTCTGACCTTCCCTTCTGTGTTTACACTTACTCAGGGTAGGGATCACTGCCAAGTTGCTGTCGACCACTTAGGATCGGGCGTGAAAGTACACTGGAACAAATTTAGGGGGGGCCCAGCGTGGGGGCTCACCTGTCGTTCCGTGGTTTTCCAACAAGAAGTCACTGGAAACGTAGAAAACGCCAGCACCAATCTTCATGCAAAAATACACAGACTTTATTCCAGAAAACCAAAAGCACTATGCAACAACCATCACATACAGTGTAGCAAGGCATGAGAAGTAGTAACTTAACCTACCTTTTAAAACACATTTTTTACCCCATATAAACTGAATTATAGAAATTAAACCCTAAGAAACATTCAAAAGTTACAGAACAAATGTTTGGTTACCTCCACATCTGTCATTGTCTGAAAAAGAAGGGCTGCATTTTGTTTTGATAGTCACATACGAGATCTTTGACTCAGGAAAGATCTTTCATTTAAGAACAATTTTTCCTTGAAGTAATGTTCACAGAACTTTTCCACAAAGATTGTTCATTCTTTTTCCAATGTTATTGAAAATGTATGACCTGTCTTAATGACTGTAATGACCAAAATGGACTTAAATATCCACTGAAATGATTGCTTTTTTCAACAGTTACAGCTTACTTCTATCCAATGTATGGCTACCTTTAACCCATTTTTCACCGCTTATTTTGGGCATGTTTTTACCCAAATTTTCACGGTGTACTGCGCAATTACTCTAAAAAAGGGCCCATCATTTAGGGCAATCCACAGTTCTCATAGAGAACTATGGATTACGTCTCCTCTCCCCACTCGGCGAATCCGCCGAGGTGCCGGCCCATAATTACGTAATTACGCCCCGCAATTAAGCCGTGTGGACATGGCCTTAATAATGATAACATAATAATAATCTTTATTTATATAGTGGGGTATAAGTAAAAAAAAAACAAACAAAAACATAAAAAAGGGTAGAATCTCATTTTTCACAATGGTCCAGCCATGTTACAAAAAATAAGGTTGATTTTCATAAAAACGGATGAACCCTTTTACACAGACCAAACATTGATACAGATAATTTCCTGTGAGTGCCCAAGGCAGGAGGACAGAAGTGTGTGGGAAGAAAGCGGGGGTTAAAAAATTTGGGGGTCTTTATAGGCCTGCCTAAGAAAATATATTCTCAGGCAAACCTTTTTGCTTTGGGGTTGTGAGGGCCCGATCGTACGGGGGACTTGTTTTCCCGAAACTGTGAGATTCGGATGACTGAGGCATGTAGTCTAAGATCATCAGCAGAGCGGAGAGACTGGTTAGGGTGGAAGACAGAGATGAGGGAGGAGAGGTAGGGGGTGCAGCGCTGTGGAGAGCTTTATGGGTGAGAGTGATGAGTTTATGTTGTATCCTGTACTGAATGGGCAAGTAGTGCAGTGACTGACACAGGGTAGAGGCATCAGTATAGCGACTGGAAAGAAAGATGAGCCTGGCTGCTGAGTTTGAGTTGTTTTCACAATAAGAAAAGGACAGATTCTGGAGATGTTCTTGAGGTGCAGGTGACAGGAGGGGGCAAGGGATTAGATATGAGCAGAGAAGCCCAGATTGGAATCTAGTATCACCCCAAGACAGTGGGCCTGCTGCCTAGGAGTTGTGGTGGTACCACACATGGAAACAGAAAAAGCAGAGGGGGAGCGGTTAGTAGAGGGCGCAATGACAAGAAGTTCAGTTTTAGTGAGGTTTAGTTTAAGATAGAGAGAGGACAAGATGTCAGAGACAGTGGACAGACAGTCACTGGTGTTTTGTAGTAGGGCAGGAGTGAGGTGTATAGTTGAGTGTCATCAGCATAGAGATGGTACTGGAAGCCAAATGTGCTGATGGTTTGTCCAATGGGGGCTGTGTAGATTGAAAAGAGCAGAGGACCTAGAACCAATCCCTGAGGAACCACAACAGCGAGAGGAAGGGGAGAGGAGATAGAACTGGAAAATGAGACATTAAAGAAGCGGTCAGAGAGGTAGGATGAAAACCAAGAGAGAGCGGTGTCCTGAAGCCAATGGTGCTAAGCATACTGAGGAGAAGATGGTGATCAACTGTGTCAAATGCACCTTTACATAGATGGCCCCTGTACCATTTACTTCCCCACTGATAACAACTGATAGTGGGAAATACTTGACAGCAGGGACAACTGAGGTTAGGAAATTGTTAGTATTGTCCTTAAACCTTTTTAATAATAAAAAGGTCAGAAAAATAACAAAACTATACTGCTAATACATGATACTTGCATGTAGATGCTTCATGTCACTCGGCATAACCCTGCAAAAAGGAAAAAATCTGCTTTGCTAACACTTTTCTTTTCCAACAGATGATGACATTGTGGTAGCCAACAGCTTACATGTCCCATTGCAAAAGCTGTGAAGAGACATCACCATAGATCATGATGCCGCGCTTTATAATACTTTGTATAATGAGCTAGTCTAGTCTGTATTACCTAATTATTCAATTAGCATGATATGCCATTGCTCCTTTGCATGGCCCTCTAATAGAGCTGCTGTCCTCTGTACTTCTCAATCATAGGAGTTCCGATGCAACTGCAACCTCTGTACTGAAATATAGTAGGGATCTGTCAGTGACAACATATTATAACAGTGAATGTACAAATATGGCTCTACTGTGCAAACTCTTTCACCCATTTACTAGCAAATTGCATTGTAAGTAATAAATCTATAATGCAAAAAAACTCAAAAAAATGATTAGCACTTCCAGAACAATTTAAAACAAAATAGTGCAGGTGCACACCGCCAAGGCTGCGAAAACGGATCCGCAGCACTCTGCAAATGCGAAGTATAGTATTAAGTAAGTATTTAAGTACAAACAGTATCTCACAAAAGTAAGTACACCCCTCACATTTTAGTAAATATTGTATTATATCTTTTCATGGGATAACACTGAAGGTATGACAATGCAAAGTAGTCAGTTTTCAGCTTGTATAACAGTGTAAATTTGGTGTCCCCCAAAATAACTCAATGTATAAACTGCTGGCAACAAAAGTGAGTACAGCCTAGAGTGCTCAGTCTGTACGGTATTGGTGGGGGCTGGATGGTAGGTCCAGACCACAAGTTAGTGAGGGAATAATTTTTAGTATATTTAGTGGCTAGACGGCCGAGGATTTTCTTTGTATGGTTTTGTTGCCTGGTGTCCATGTGCCTGTGAGTAAAGCTGGCTGAGGCCAGTTGGATAGAAGCCTGGTCCGATGAACCCCTGATGAAACCAGGCTAGCCGGCGAAACATGTCGGGGAGGTCAGATATACTTTTTAAATTTTATCTCTCACCTCTTCTAAAGTGTCACCTTTTGCAGAGGGTGTCACAAGGGGGGCCTTATTTTTTTTTGGTGTCCATAATTAAGACACGCCCAAGTAGGGGGCTTTGGGATCCCTCACGGAGCTAGTAAATTGCTGTATATATAAGGCTTTCCTTTTAAAGGGGTCTCCACCAGACTTATAATAAAAAGGGAGCTTTTTCCCTTCTTCAGAACAAAAAGGGTTAAATGATGGGAAAGAAATCAGGTTTTTAAAATGTGTATAAGGTTAAGAGTTATACATAAAAAAGTTACTTTTTAGTGTTTTACAATGAGAACTGATAGAGTTTAAGTTTGCCTATGGCAAAATAGTGAATGTGGTGATCGGAAGTCGCTCTCTGTTCTCTTGCGAGATTCCCAATTTTTTGGAGACTATGTGACAAAACTACCGTATACTGCACACTGTAATTGCTAAAACAGAGAGAAAGCACAACATATCAGTGTTTCCAATAAAGAGCATCTATCTGCGTGTGTGTGTTTGTGAGAGTGAAGTCTTATATTGGGACTAAAAAAGTAAAAAAAAAGGGGCCCAAAAAAATTCCAATGCCGGGAACAAAAAATTATAAAAACACATTTAAACCGCATGGAAACATTAAAAAAAAATTAAAAAAAACAGTATCCTTTGCTGTTCATTGTTCATCCTGCCATACAAAAAACAGCAAAAAGCAATTAAAAAGTTATATGCTACCCAAAATGGTACCAATAACAACATAGCCTCAGTCCACAAAAAATACAGTATATTGAATTGTATTAATAAAAGTGAAACAAAAAAATCCTCAAATTTGTTGAATTTCTGCTTTTTCTTTTTACAGGTCTCTAAAAAATATATAAAAGCTTTTCAATACTTTTTTTGAAAAAAAACGCTCTTATTTAAAACCCTTTAAAAATTCAGAAACTAAGATAAGGTTGGGAAATACAGGCACTGATACCGTCTCCGTGTTCCATGATGGGCACACAAAGTCCCCCCCCTTGTCGACGCACAGAGGCTAACATCACAACACTGTGAATTCCCCAAAAACCCTTTAAAGAGTCCCCCAAAACTTCTGTACTTGGTACTGAATGTACTGTGATCCTGAAAGAGTATGCACGCTCCAGCAGCTAGCTGCATCGTAACGGTCTACCCATTGTCCGTGCCGGTCACTTCCTACACCCAAAGCACGGGGCACATGCATGGTACTGACAGGAACACTTACTATTGGACACACTGCGAATGCGGTTCCCCCTGTGGTATCCATGTACGGGGCCCGTAAAGTTCAAGCTGCTCAGAAATAATACTGTGTGCTGTAGTGCCAGTCCAGATTTTGATCCATGTAATGTTAACTATTTGTAACTAAAATATTGATAAAAACCAAAACTAGACCAAATATTTCAATAAAACCCATTGTTCAATAAGCAGTTGCGACACTTGCAAGGATGGGATGAAAGAACAGAAATTAATGTGGCAACCTGAAGACCAAAAATAGACCATGCCCTCTAAGGGAATCTATCAGCAATAATTTTTTGCTAATTAAAACAAGATGCTGATACATGCTCTTTGTTTCTTAGCTGGTATTATTTTCTGATTGTAAATTTCGCAGTTCTGTTGTTTGTATGTGATTATTGGGGCCGCCATCATGCCTCAGTGTCTTAGAGAAATGCTTTAAAGCAGCTACATGGGCATAAGCGCTTGTGAACAGGAGCAGACCCAGTGACTTCTAGAGAAGAGTTTTCTAGGCATGCTCTGTGACATGGGAAGAAGTCACTGTGCAGGGATTAGAAGAGGGGGAGCTGTGACTATCTCCTATTGTGAATGGTGGATCCTGTGTTCTCTATACACATTGGTGTCACCTCTCAGTGTAATCCTGCCTGTGCTGATAATGAAGAGACTGCTGAATTTTTTTCTCTACAACACAGGAAGTGTCAGAATATTATTAGGCCTAGTGGCCAAAGTGATACTGATATAAAAAAAAAGATGTAAAAACATTCTTAAAAAATCTGTTTAGTATAAATACATGAGTAAAACAATATGTCATTTTCTGATGACACATAACCCTTTAAGCCCTTAAAAGCAATTACCATCTCAGTATATACACTATTCACAAAAAGTTAGGGATATTTGGCTTTGAGTTGAAATTTCAGGATGAACATAACATTTCTTAAAATTTCTTAAAATGAGGGTACTGTTTACAATGAAGCGGTAATCAGTGTGTGATGTAGCCAAAGGACGTCTACTTCTTTGCCTTTTATATGACTCTTCCAGTCTCTCTGTATCTGTGTTACAACCTGCTGATGACATTTTGTGACTCAAAGCTCAGTGGCTACTTCAGTCTGAGAGCATCCTGCTTGAAGCCTCGCCATGGCGAGGTACTGTTAAACAATTGTAAGGTGTTGTCTTGGTCTCATGAACAACATGATGAGTAGGACTGTTTAAATCCCAATTCAAATTGATCCCCTACATTTATTGGGCGATTCAGGGATCAAACACCTGTTGTACATTTTGCCATTAAAAGGGTTGTCTCACTACAAGGATCACTTTTTTTGTTAGGCTGAGTTCACACGGCATAATTGCGGGAATGTATTTCGCCCGCAATTACGCCGTGTGCTCGGCGGCCCCTTAGACATTCATTATTCTCGGCGCGTATTCGTCGTGAATAATTGACGTCACTTCTCTCCCCGCTCGACGTATTGTGCGAGCAGGGAGAGGAGACGTAATCCATAGTTCTCTATGAGAACTGTGGATTACCGTAATGACTGGAACGTATCTCGCCCCGTATTTAGCGCAGGACGGCGCAAAATACGGGCCGAGATACGTCCCAAAATAAGCCCTATGAACATACCCTTAAAGATCTTGCAAAAACAAGTCCCTTTGCAATATGTGTCCATTAACAGTGTCCTACCTATTCTGAGATATCCTTCTTATGGACTGCATCAGCTCCTCAGGTCGCTAAAAGCTACAGACCTGTTTGATCTATCCTGATAGGCTGCCAGCACTGGTTGCTATAGCTACAGACCTGGCTTCTACTGCAGCCTAGGGAAGCCAGTAAACACGCCCCTGAATTCAAATTGAAACCAAGAAAACAGGGCTGAGGGGAAGATGAATCAATGTAAATGAGACAAACCCCCCTTTAAGCTCCTTGTTAGAGATTTACAAGTTGTGAAAAAGTACTGAAACTTTTAAAAGTTAGTTTGTGATCTAAATTAAGAATGGTCTCTTTTATTTCTAAAAAAAAATAATAATTTTATTTTTTCACATGAAATTTTCAACCCAAAACCAAATACCCAAACTTTTTTAAAAAGTGCAGATAGTCCATAAAATTTTATAGATCTGGCCTAGTTTAGTCCTGCCTAAATGGGTATCAATGATTGAGGAAATGGGTGCATTTCCGTGGTCTCTATAAATGTCTAGAAGGAAAACCTTGTCACCTGTCACATGGTTTGCCCCTTTTCTGATGTAGCACAAGCTAGTGACAACATGTTGGGGGACATGTATGAACTCCCCACGTCGGGCGCACCTTTTTCCCCTTTTCCCCCGGGGAAATTTGCGCCAATTTATGGGCGGGCGCTGGGGCGTGCTCATACATACATTAAAAAACCCCGCCCTACCATGTTTGAGGGGCGTGCGGGACTAGGCGCAGTGCGGGGCCCCGCGCCTATGATTCCCCGGGCCCCGGGAGTGCGATCAACATGCGGGGTAAAGTCCCCGCGCCTCACCAGTGTGTGAGGCGCAGTGCGGTACCTAGCCAGTGCGGCGCTGAGCCTTAGATCGCCTGTCCGAGGGAGGTGCGCTCATACCCTGAGGGGAAAAGTCCACCTCGCCTCGCCAGTGGTATGGGGCGCAGTGCGGGACTTAGTGCGCAGAAGGGACTGTGCCTCACATGTATTATACCGATATGAGACAGGCAGGAAAACACGAGAATCATCTAAAGATGTCCGTGGCTGAATAATGAATCAAAAAATTGCCTTTATAAGCGTAAAACAATTCTCTGAAAAAAGAGCTCAAAAACCAACTAAAAAAATACATAAATAAAATCATTTCCAAAATCCAGACGGCGCTATATCGGAATTTGGAATTTGAAATTGCCGGGAAAATACATAAATCAAATTCTGTAAGCTATTCTCATTGTCGGCAGAAAATCAAGGCGGGACAGTTCAAAATATAACAGTGAAAAATGCAGAAAAGAGCTGAGTGGTTAGAACTAGGCGGGCATATTTGCTATCCCGGCCAATAGAGAGCGAGCCTACTTCACCCCATTGGTAGTCTATGGAGAGATCGCGGCAAGAAATCCTCGGCCTCATCGCCGTGTGGCATGGAGTAGTATTAAAAAAATAATTTTTATTAGTGTAAAATTTTCTCTGAAGACAAGAGCTGAAACCTCTTAAACAAAATCAATTAAAACCCCGAACACCGCTTTTGTCGCCGTGACCGCGCTACAACTGGAATTTGCAATATAGAGAAAATGCCGGAAATACAGTAATTATTTTTTATCCAAAAATTGTTTTAGCTCTTCTTAATTGGTCGGCATTAGTGGTGTTGACCGATTGCGTGTGCTATCGAGATCATCGATAGTCCCGATAGTCGGCCGCTATCGTTAAGGTTTTTTCGATAGTGATCATCGATTATGCGCGATGACCAATTTAAAGTCTATGCAGAGCAAACAACACCTTCATTATTACACTCAAACCAACTGGAGGAAGCTGAATAAACATCCACAACATCAAATGATACGTGCTACATCTTAGGCAATTCACACTTAGGATAATAAAAAGTTCACAGAACCTATAATTCACCCTGTGGGAAAATAGAATTTGCTGTTTTAAAGATTTACGTGGATGCTGCGTCAATGAACAGTGCTGGTGCAGCAAAAGTCAAAAAACACTAACCTGTTATGTTTTTGATATAATAAACTGTATTTTTTTTGTCACCTTTCAATTCACCTGTTTGGAATATAGAATTGCTGTTTTAAGATTTACGTAGTATGCTGCGTCAATGAACATGCTGGTGCGCAAAAGTCAAAAAACCACGTAACTGTTATGTTTTGGAAAATAATAAACGAGGTAATATTTTAGAGAGCACCTTTCAATTCACCTGTGGTGAATATAGAATTGGCTTGTTTTTTAAATTTACGTAGATGCTGCGTCAATGAACAGTAGCTGGGTGCGCAAAAAGTCAAAAACACGTAACTGTGATGGTTTTCCGTAACGATACACGGTATTTTTTGGCAAACAAACAAACCTGTGCTGACTACAAGATTGCTGTTTGTAATTTAAGTGCAATGTGATATATCAACAGTCACAGGTGTAATGTAAAATTGAACACTCTATCTAAATGTATACTGATAATAAAAAGTGAGTTCTGTCAGTTAACAAAGAGTACCTGCAGTTACTAGAAATGGGATGTTTATCCAATATAAGTTCAGGCTTCCCAATATCCAGTAAATATTTCAATAGCAAACTCTTAATCAAATAAAGAATATTCCACTCAATGTCTACACTAAGGTCTTGTTGACCTTTATCCCAGTGTTTCTTTAATAGATAGAGCTTTGTCAGTGTTCGCCCGCGGGCCCCCCCCCCCCGCGCCCACCCCCCTTAAATTACAGCGGTAGATGCGGCGTTAAAATTCCTAGCTAACTACATAAAAAGTTCAAATCCCTAATCTAACTAAATGAAGGATAAAAACAGCTAATAGTAGAGGTTTTCTACTGTGCAGAAATAGACTAATTTCGCCTGAGCAGTTTGGCCACAGGCAGAGCGCATGTCCTCTCCCATGAGACCTGAGAGACACAGAGGCTGAAACAGGAAGTGGCTGTTCTATGTAAAACAGTGTCCATGTGAGATTTTCCAGCCAATCGCAAACCAGTCACACATCCCAGTCATGAGTCGCACACACATCTTACCCTGCTCTATTCTGTAATACTCATTTGCTGGCCGCCAAAATTACAGTGAAGCGCCGAAAAAGGCGCGATCTTAATAGAAGATGCACAGATTTTAGCCTTAAATTAATCGCATGAACTGTAATTTCAATCACCATAAAAAAACCTTGCCGATTTCAAACTTGTCGATAAAAATCGCTCAACACTAGTCGGCATAAACAACCAATGTCAGAAATAGGAGTGACAGGGACTCATTCTAACCTATGGAGAGTATTGAGACCAATCAGAATAGAGCGACAGGACCCCATTCTAACCATGAGAAAAATTGATCCAATCATATTCAAAGGCGGGACAGTTTAAAATACAGGCTTGGCTATCCCAGCCAATCAGAGCGCGAGCTACTTCTCCCCGGCCTGAATCCGCTGTCGGACGCAGGGATGCAGTGTTAGTGCGCAGGCGTCGCCAACTTCAGCCGCGCCCCCGCATGAAATGCAGGCAATGTGCGCGGTGTGGGCGATCCGGGGCTGGAACGCGGCGTGCTCGAAAACCTGAGGCATGTACGATCGCATCGCAAAGTGTGGCCATTGCAGCGCTTCGCAGCTCCAAAACAGCGCAACCTGTTGTTCTGGTCCTAAATATGCTCCGGCGAGGCGCAGTGAAGCGAGAAACGAACAAGAGAGGAAACATAAGGAAGAACACAAAAGAAATCTCGCGCTCAGCTCCGTGCAGCATGGCGATGATTCCGAAAATCGCCTTTATTAAAGGCGTAAAACTATCAGAAAAGAGCTCAACCTCCAAAAATAAAAAATACATAAATAAGAATCATTTCCAAAATCAAGAACGCCGCCATAGCAAGAATTAGGATCATTGTAATTGCCAGGAAATACAGTAATTCAAATTCTGAAAGCGCTCTCAATGGTCGGCATAAACCAGCCAATCAAATAGGAGCGACAGTGAACCATTAAAACTATCGAGAAACATTGACAGTCAATATCCAAAAGGTGGGACAGTTCAAAATACAGTAAAAAATGCAGAAAGAGCTGATTGGTTGAGCTAGCGGGGCTTGGCTATCTCGCCAATCCAGAAAAGTAGAGATAGGGACCCATACGTAACCTATGGAAAGTATAACCAATCAAATTCAAAGAACGGGGACAGTTCAAAATACAGTAAAAAAAGGCAGAAAAGAGCGAAGGCTGAAGCTAGCGGGCTTGGCTACTGGCCAATCAGAGCGGCCGAGCTACTATCTCCCATTGTAGCTATGGAGAGATCGGCCGCAATGCAAACTCGGGTCACAGCGCCGTGCGGCATGGAGAATGAATAAAAAAAATCATTTTTATAAGTTAAAAATATTCACTGAAAAAGAGCTGGAACCATCTATAAACATGCATAAATAAATATCACTAACAACGCGTTTGTCCGCCGAGACCCGGCGCTACATAAGGAATTGGGATATTTGAAATTGCCATGAAGTACAGTAATATCAAATCTGTAAAGCGTTTTCTCATTGGTCTGCATAAACCAACCAACTGCAAATAGGAGCGACCAGTGTCCCAGTAAAACCTAATGGAGAACTATTGACCAATCAAATAGGAGCGACAGGTGTCCCCATTAAACCTATGGAAAACTATTTCACAGGACCAATCAAATATGAGCGACAGGGACCCATTAATAACCTAATGGAGAATTTTGGACCAATCAGAATCAAAGGCGAGGACAGTTCAAAATACATTAAAAAGCAGAAAATGAGCTGATTGGTTGAGTACGGGGACTTGGCTATCCCAGCCAATCAGTAACGTGCGAGCCACTTCTCCCATTATATCTATGAGAGATCGGCTCAATGCAATCTCGGCGCCTGCGCCGTGCGGCTGTGAGTTTGAATAAAAAATTAATTTTTTATTAAGTGTAAAACTTTAATCAGATAAACGCTGAAACCTTCTCTAAAAATCAGTCCCATCCCGAACAACACGTTTGGCGCCGAGACCGGCCGCTTACATAAGGAATAGCACATAGATGAGAATTTCCGGGAAATACAAGAGAGCGAGCGACGCTCTTAAGGTTTTCTAATGCAATCTGGAATAAAGCTTGTACATGGCCGAAATCAATTATAACACTACAGAAGTGGCCCGATGTTTATATAAAACAATGATAATATGGGGGTAACGAAAAAAAATATTAATTCAAAAAATCATGTTTATTTCTTTATTTTCGTTACACCAATTTCATTGATCCTTGCTATACCCGAAAAATAAAGAAATAAACATGATTTTATTGAAATAAATTTTTTTTTCTTCTTTCCCCTATATTATGTTCATTTTATATACACATCGGACAACTCTGTAGTCTTATCATTAGATTTCGGTCCATGTACAGTTTTATTACAGATTGCATAAGAAAACCCATAGGAGCTCGCTCGCTCTTCCCATTGGGTCCCAAATAACCGCCCTCTTTTAAACTTAGCCAATCACAACAGAGCTCGCACTGCATTTCTTTTCCCATAGAACTCTACGAGAAGGATAGCTCAGGCCACTGATTGGCCGGGATAGCCAAGCCCCCCTCCCAGCTAGCTCAACCAATCAGCACTTTTCTGCCTTTTTGACTGTTATTTGGGAACTGTCCCTATCCCGCCTTGATATGATTGGTCAATATTCCTCCATAGTTAGAATGGCCCACAGTCCGCTACCCTGGTTCTGATTGCTGGTTTATGCCGACCAATCATAAGAGCTTAACAATTTGAATTACTGTATTTCCCGCTATTCTCTCCTAGTTGCTATTCTCCTTATGTAGCGCCGGTCCTCAGCGACAAACGCCCTTTTTAGGGGATTTAACGAGATTTATTTTTAGATGAAGGTTTCAGCTACTTAATCTGATTAATGTTTCTACAGCTTAATAAAAAATATTTTTTTATTCATACCTCATGCTGCACGGCGCAGAGCGTTGCGCCGATCTCCTCCATAGACCTACAATGGGAGAGAGTAGCTCGCGCTCTGATTGGTCTGGGATAGCCAAGCCCCCCGCTAGCTCATCCAATCAGCACTTTGTCTAGCCTTTTTACTGTAAATTTGAACTTTCCCATGCCCTTTAGATGTATGATTGGTTCTAACTTTCTCCATAGGGATTATAATGGTTCCTGTCGCTCCATTCTGTATAGTCAATTGTTTTCGCCATAAGCTTTTAATGGGACACAGTCCGCTCCTATTCGATTGGTCAATAGTTCTCCATAGTTTTAAAATGGGACACTGTCGTCTCCTATTCTCTGATTGGTTCGTTTAATGCCGACCAATGTAAATGCTTTACAGAATTAAGAATTACTTGTATTTCCTGAGCAATTTCAAAAATCCCCCCCCAAAACATTTACCTTAGTAGCGCCGGTCTCGGTGACAAACGCTTGTTAGTATTTATTTATGCATGTTATATAGAAGGTTTCATCGTCTATTCCAAGAAATATTTTACACTTAATAAAAATGAATTTATTTATTCATCACTCCATGCCGCACGGCGCCTGAGAGCCGAGATTGCATTGCGCCAATCTCTCCATAAACTTACAATGGGAGCACGTAGCCGCTCTCTTGATTGGCCAATAGCATGACCCAGCTAGCTCAACCAATCAAGCTCCTTTTACTGATTATTATCAGTATTTTTGAACTGTCCCGCCTTTGAATTTGATTGGTTCTAACTTCTCCAAAGGTTAGAATGGGTCCCATCGCTCGCTATTCCGAATTGGCCGAGATAGCCAGCCCCCGCAAGCTCAACCAATCACTCTTTTCTGTCATTTTAAACTGTATTTTGAACTGTCCCGCCTTTGAATTTTTGATTGGTCAATACTTCTCCCTAGGTTTTAATGGTTCACTGTCGACTCCTATTCTGGATTGGCTGGTTATTATGCGACCAATAAAGCGCTTTACAGAATTTGAATTAACTGTATTTCCTGCAATCCCAAGATCCTAATTCCCTTGATATTAGCGCCGTTTCTAATTTTGAAAGTGATTTTATTTATGTATTTTTATTTTGAAGGTTTGAGCCTCTTTTTTTCTGATAAAGTTTTACGTCCTTTCATAAAGGATTTGTTTGGGAATCCTACTCCATGCTGCATGGAGCTGAGCGCTGAGATTTCTTTTTTTTTTTTTTAAACGATGATTTTTATTGAGAAGAGAAATGTCATCCTTTACAAACAATCACATCGCAATATACATAAATACTTCATAGTAACCGTTAAAAGCTCCTTTACGCTTTCACTTCTCCTTTTAATTATAATAAAATCCATAAAAATAAACCTGAGCCACTATTAAACAATCCCCCCTCTACACCCACCAAGCAAACCCGGAAATGTAAAATATTGTCACCAAAATAATTGTGAAACCACCCTTTCCTCTTCAAGGAATATTGAAATAAGATCACCTACCCAGTGCGGGAATTCCTCCCTTGTAACCTTTCTTAGACAACCATACGTTTCCTGGTCATGTATTATCTCCTACCCTCTATTCTGCCCAAGGTTCCTGCCCCAATTTTTCCCTGAGGTAGTAATCAGATAGTGCGGAGTGATCCCATCAGCGCCCCTACCTCTTCAATCTGAAAAAGTTATAACTATAAAAACTCTTCCATTTTTAAGAACATTCAGTAAAGACTCTTAATTTGTTTCCTCCGCCCAAAACCCTATCTATGGTTAACAATCTCTTAATCAATAGGAAAAGCTCATCCTTTGTACGGGACACTCTCCTCCAACCAATGTCTTATGATACAACTTCTTAGCCACCAGCAATAACTGTGTGCACCCCCTTGTGGATTTATTAAGGCAGGATCTCTCACCCGTCCTGTTTGTCCCTTACAAGGATATAATGGAAGATCGTCCTATAGGATCACTCTGCACCTCCACATTCCACACCTCTCTCACTCAGCAACAGAATTTCATCCCAATATTGTCTTTAGCTTTGGGCAATGCCATATGCATGGTAACAGGTCTGCTTCTGTTGCTTACATTTTGGAGTACAATCCCTGAGATAGTGCGCAGGGGCATTTCTACGGAAGATTATAACGCTAAGTGGCTTTGTGACCAAGCGGAGAACATTTCCCCTCCAGTATTTCGTTAATAATTATAAGCCCTAATTTTCCCCCACCCTGCTCTGTTTTTTGCGGGAACTCGGGGTCTCTCACATTCCCTTCCCACGAACGAAAACAGACTCCTTAATTGTGCTAGCACTCTGTCCACATAAACTCCTGTAAATCATGGACAAGGAACCACAGCGAGTCCAGACCTTTACCAGATCATCAAATATGCTGGCGTCTCTGCGCCCGCTAAATTTTTATTCTAGACTTATCAAAAAGGCATCACGTTTGCCATTATTTGGAAGACCTGACCTCCCTGAAACCCCGAATTTCTCTCTTCATTTCTTGCCACGACATGAACCTATTATCACTGCTCATTGATTAGATCTCCAATAGATCTTATATATTTTTTACTACACCATTCCTTTCGAAAAACTTAAGATTTTCCCTTCCTCATGCCGAAATGTGGGCCATTCCCAGATGGAGATTACATATTTAGATAGATGCACCCGCAAAGAGAACAGCTTCCTGACAATGCTTCCATTGCAATAGTGTCTCTGAGAACCACGCTCCGTTTAACATGCAGGAAGATCCCTAAACCGGCGTATGTAAGAGCGCAACTAGGTTCTTCCGGACAAGCCACTGCCGTTCAAGGAATAAGTTAAGAGAAACTATTGCTCCTCGTTTAGCCATCCCTCACTGCGCACAATGCGCTAAATTATACATCCAAAATGTTGGGGAAGGATCAAACCCCAGTCCAACTTTGATAAACTACAGCCTTATTATAGAAATCCTAGGCCTCTTTGAATTCCACAAAAAATTTACACATGCGGAGTGTAACCTGTTTACATCCTTATGTTGCAGAAGAATGGGTCAAATTTTGCAAGGTGAATATAAATAAGCTAGCAACAGCATATCATTTTTACAGCTGCGCCTACCAAAAAAAGAAAATGGCAATTGCAACTCACCTTTTCAACTCTCCTAAGTATTTATCTATCAAGGGCCCATAGTAGCAATTGATATAAATAAGAGTTTCTTTTCTTCTATTCTTATCCTCCAAATATGTCAAGAGGAAGAGACCACCTGAACCTCCTCTCTTAACTGTACCCCTCCTCCATGGTCCCAGTAAGAAAAGCAGCTGACTTGTAGATATGTTTGATTTTATACCCACTAAGGGGTCCACTTGATTCAGAAATGCAATTACCTTCCCAGATGATCCTTTGGTGAGTTCAAGAAAAGCATCATGTCATCTGCAAAGCAGCTAACCTGACCTCCTCTCTGCCACTTTTATCCCGCAAAGCTATCGGAAGAGACTAAATATCAAATGACTGGCTCCAGTGCAATATAAATATAATGGGAATAGCGGGCAACCCCTTCCGGAGTCCCTTTCCTGTAGTCGAATAGGATCTGAGAGAAACCAGGAGTGTTTACTCTGGCCATCGTTGGTCGTATATGGCTTTCAGTAAAACCCTAAAGTCCCTATGTATTTCATTTTGTGGCCATGACCTTAAATAGCCAAGACAATTTCACTTGTCAAACGCCTTTTCCCGGCGATCCACTAGGCAAATAGAGTCTGGGCTCCTTGATTGTCTTTCCTTCCCTCCAAGCTATCCAGAACCGCTATACTGTTCTGATATTAACCACACCCCGACCGTCCTTTTATGAATCGTTCTTGGTTATGTGACCCCACTAATTTGGGCAGCACCGCGTTAGTGCTTTTGCCATAAATTTGAAAATATTTAATATCGACATTGATTAATGAAATCGGCCTATCTGAGCTTAGGACAATCGGACCTTCCCCTCCTTGTGTAACACCTGATATGGGCTTGAGTTTGACGAAGACATCACCCCTCTTTTTTTCCTATGATCATCCTCAAACACCTGGATAAGTACCTCTCCTATATCTATGCCTAAAATTTGTAAAAGCCCCCCGTAATTGCCGTCCGGCCCGCGCTTTACTACTTGGATTACCTTTAATCGTGCACATCACACTCCTCCAACTCTACGGGCGCATTAAGGTTAGCCCAAGTTCCGCCTCCTACAATGCCGGGCAATTTCAACTTGTCTAGAAAGCTTGTTTGGGCCTGATTTGATACTGGGTGACCCTCCCATAAAGCTCCTCATAATACCCTTAAACACTGTATTTATGTTTTGTGTCTGTATGTCTGGTCCCCCTGCCGGTCCTTGAATCCCATGAATTATAGTTGCTTTCCTTTATCCGTTTGGCCATGTTTTCTAAAAGTTTCCCAGATTGTTACCAAATTTAAAGAACGTAACGGTTTGACGATCACTGTATAATTGTCCAATTTTCCTGCCATCCCACAAACTCCTGCTTCGCCTTTATCCACCTGCGTTTATCCTCCTCTTTCATTACAAAGAGCTAAAAAGACCGTGTTACAGTCCCTCAGCCGCGAGGTCATCGTCTGAAACGTTCCCTGGTCTGCTTTTGATATGCGCTGTATAAGCTATTATCTTTCCCCCTCAGGAAGCCTTGCTGTGTCCCAAAACAAAAAGGGTTTATCCCTAATTCCCCGCATTAGTTTTTCACAGAACTCTTTCCACTTCCACCAGCTTTTTCCACCATCTCAAAACAACCCTCTCCTTTAGGAAGAATTCCGGCAGTCTCCAGAGTATATCGTACCCTTAGCGGAAAGTATCCTGGAGTGTGAGCGGATGTGGGCTTGGTCCAGAGATACAATATCAGAGATATAAGTCCACCCATTAACCCATCGTTCAATCATTCAAGAAGAAGTAGTCATTCTTGACCAGGAATTCCTGCGGATTTGAATAGAAGGTGAATTCCCTTCCTCCGGGTTTCCATGTCTCCACAACCGTTAACCCCCGGTCCAGAGTCACCCGTGAACCCCAAATGAAACTCTCTCCGTCCCCTTCCACCCAAGAGCAATCCCTCCTCTGATCTGCCCTTTTTCCTATCTTCTCTATTAACACATGACCCCATTTGAATCCCCTGCAACTATTACTGTGGCTCCCTATCCTGGAGACAGCTGCTTCCAAGATTGGACAAACTATGTCCGCGTTGTGGGAGCATATACATATAAATGCTTAACCTCCCTGAGGGGGTTAGTCCAAAGTAACCTGGAGATCACCCGATCATGAGACCCGATTTGAGGAGACCACAGTAAATTGTGAGATTCTATTTAGGAGAAACATGACACCTCTTTTTTTGTCATTGCCATGGGGCGTTCCCCACATTCTCCTCCCAACCACATTTTTTTGCATCCTACCCATATCTCCGCAATCAGGGGTGTGTTCTGAATAAAACTAGGTCCCTTTGAAGTTTCTGCAAGTGCCTTAGTACATTTCCTTCGCTGTTAGGGGTAATTTACTAACCCCCTTAATGTTCCGAATATATAATCTTCAATGTGAATTTTGTGTCCCACCCGACTTTCAAAACCTGAACGAACCTTGTATCTGGAAAACCCCGATCCTTCCCTCTCCACCTGGTGACCACCTGCCACCAACTCCCCACTACCTCAATGCACATTGATGAATTAAAACTATCCATTTCCTTGTTTAGTAGCTCGAACTATCCCCTCCCCCACCTGAACTAAAATCCCAACAGCAAACAGAAACCAGTAACTTAAGATCTGGACTCCTCTTTACAACATTGTAAGAGAACCCAATATCAACCTCTTGGTAGATACTAAACCACCTCCTCTCCCTTTACCCTAGGGAACAAAAGAAATTTCAATCCCCACCCCCCCCACCCACCCCCCCCACACTCAATGAACAAGTAAAGCATTGAAACCGACTGGTAGAAAAGATCCCCTTGTCCCTGGAGAATTTAGCAAAGGATATATAACATTAAATCATTTCACGTTGCAGGTAGCGGAGGTCTCCGTCAGTATCACCTAGTTGGAGAACCAGCATCTTGCTCCCATGTTCTGTTCCTGGAGCCCCGCCGTCAGATCCTGCTTGCCGAAGCTCTTGATGATTGTCTCTTCTTTGCGGAAGAGGGAAACTAGTTTGACCTTATTGGGAGACAGTCCTTGGAGAGCTTTTATCCGCCGATGTAGATTGTCCTCGAAGTAGAGTAAGCATCTCGCTCCTCCTGGAGAATAGTACGTAGAGGTGTTGGCCGTTGCATATGAAAATCTTTAAGATAGCCGGGAACTAAGCCGAATCTTTATCTTCTTGTGGTAGAGATCTGTGCATATGCCGGTACAAATCCTTTCTTTTATACGAACCACCCTCCGCCGAAAAAATCCTCAAAAACAAGTATTTTGGAGCCTCTGAGTATCACTGGGGTGTTGCATCGCTTGAATGCGCGGATAATGGCAGTTTTGTCGTGAAATCTAGGAATTTAGCAATTCTTAGTCGCGGTCGTTCTCTTCGGCTGCCCCTGGGGGCGACACTATCCCTGCCCTTCTTTGCTCTCCGCGGTCAGGACCCAATCTGTGCGCTCCTCTCCACCTTGCCAAATGCTGAATCTGAAGTGCTTTGGAAACTCTGTCCTCACAATGGATAACAGCTCTTTTTGTGGTATTGATTCAGGTAAACCGACGATCCTCAAGATATTTCTCCTTGACCTAGTTTCCAGGTCCTCTACTTTGCTCTCCATAGCTGTTTGTTTCTCGTGCCATTAATTCTCTTGATCATTTGTATAAGTGCATCTCGTTGTCATCCTCCAACGATGAATATACGCTCTTCAGCCTCATCGATTCGCTGGTCTTGCAATTTAAGATCAGCTTGGATTTGCAGAGAGAGAGGATACCGAGGCGGCCAGCGTGGCTTGTATGTCTGGCAAGATAAATGTGCTAGGACTTCATGGCCAATTTCTTGTAGTCCAACAGATTACCCTTCTCTACTCGTTTTCGCATAACTCATCGGTATCATCTTTGCGAATGAGCCCTGGACATGCAAGCGGAGAAGGCAGGCCCGATGAAATTGGGGTTGAATGGCAGAGTGGTACCTGATCAGCGGCCTGTAATCCTTGGACTTTGCTTTATATTTAAAAAAAAAAGATTTCCCATATTTGGGAAATATTTTTCATGAATAACCACCTTCAAGTGAACTCACGTGACCGTTCCTCGCTCCTGTGTATAGGACTAAAGTTAGATAATCAGACGCCTCTTCTTCCATCAGTGCCACAATATTGTTCCAAATTAAAGTAGAAGAGAGCAGGAGAATATGTGTAATTTCACTGACACCAGTAGATGGTGATCCTGGGTAATTAATGAGAAGACTGAATTGACCACACGCAAAGTAGTAGAGATACCAGGAAAAGTACATGTAAATTTCAACGGTCCCTCCCAGTCGGTGGAAGCTGACTGTAGAGTAGGTGAGACAACTGGACTTTTTTAAACCCTTCAGGGGCATCTAGTAAAGCAGTTCATTAATCAAAGACTTCAGATAATGTGCCAAGTCAACTTGCTGTTCACGGGGCTGAAAAGCTAATTTGAGCCTTCTTAATTATTCTGCCAGAACCCTCAGCTCCACATACCACAGTTCTTTCAAAGAATCACATCCCCCTGTATCACTGGGGGGAATTCCAGGGGTTACTTTCGTGCTGGTAGCCTCTCGGGAGTGCTTGGGCACTCCTATCCTGCAGGGAACAGAACTTTAACCACTCAAGGATAGATAAGCTCTGTGTTAGCCACAATATGCATATGGTAACTGTGTCTCTGTGAGGCTCCTGCTCTCCCCCCACCCGCTCTCAGCACAGCTGCTGCTTCTCTCCTCCAACACACACCTCCTCACACCCGGCAGTCTTCAGAGCACCTCCCTAGTGCCGATACCCATCCCCCATACTACCTCTCTCTTGCTTGGCTGTCTCTCTTCTCAGGACTTTCCTCCTCCCGCCCCCGCTGTGTATACACAACAGCGCGTCCTCCCCCTCATCCACTTCTCCCTCTTCAGAGATCACCAGCCACCGCCGCTTCCTCCCTCCTCAAGAATTAAGCCCCAGGTCACTGACAGTTCATTTCGACCAGCCTCTGACCTTTATAATTTGCTGGGTTCTGAGTTGGGAAGTGCAGGAGCTCCTCACTCTTCCACACATCCCTTTGGCGCCAAAACCGTAAGTCGAGCGCTGAAGATTTCTGTTGCGATCTTCTATATGTTTCCTCTCATGATTCCGTTTCTCAATTCACTTTGCCCTCCGCCGGAACATTTAGACCAGAATCAACAGCCTGACTGTTGGAGCTGCCGAGTGCGCTGCAATGCCCGCACTTTGCCGACTCGCTGAACGTACATGCCTCAGAGTTGTTCGAGCGCGCCGCGTTCCTTGCCCCAGGAACGCCCACTGCCCGCCTTCCCTTCATGCGGGCGCAGCTGAAAGTGGGGCCCCCCCCCCACCCCGAAAACGCTGCTCCTAACATCGCATCCCTGCTCCGACAGGGGATTCAGGCCGGGGAGGCGCAGGTTACGCCAAAAAACAGGTGAAAAGCCCGTTCATACATGTCGCGCATTGTGTCCAGCTCTGTGTCCCTATATTCTATAAAATGCAAGAGTTTCAGAGCATTCAATGCTCAATTCAGGCAGTTTGCAGCCTGTTCTGCCAGAGATGAGACCAGCTTATTTATAAATGTTCTGAAACTGCTGAATCTTACAGAACAAGTAACACACTTCTGGAAACAGCAGGTCTGTCACTAGCTTGTGCTGTCATCAACAAGAGGGACATAACCTATGGTGACCAGTGTTCTCTTTTTAAGTTTTGTAATTTTGTATGCAATTTCTTTTATACATATTTAACATGTATTTTGATGTATTTTTCAGAATTTTTGGGAGAATACAGCCCAAAAAGTGACATCAGTTAAATCTGAAACATAAAGATACACACCACGTGAACTTCTGATTAAAATCAGGGGAAACATCTCTCCTTGAGGAGAAACCAATAAATTGGTTGGTGTGAGGGTTTACTTGCCATTCAGACCTCACTGAGAGTTTTGCATAAAGCAAAGGCTTATGGATGGGAAAAGAGCTGAGGAACTCCACAGCGCACTCTATTGGATGCAGTTATCCTCAGTTCACATGTAGCCCGCAGGAGCCTAGCAATGTGAAAAGGATTTAAGCCAAACCAGTTAAGTTCAACTACAGACAGCTGTTTCGGGGTATTTGCCCCTCATCAGTGCAGTGTAGAACTTACTGGTTGGCTGGGTGAGAGGCAAGAGTGGCTTTAGTAAGGGGAAAAATCTCTTCTTGAGGAGAGGAACCAATAAATTGGTCACATTGCTAGGCTCCTGCGAGCTACATGTGAACTGAGGATAACTACATCCAATAGAGTGCGCTGTGGAGCTCCTCAGCTCTTTTTCCATAATTAAAATCAGTGAGACATGGTTTTGTATTTTTCATGTGTATTTTGGGTGCGGAAAACACATGTATTGTGACCCAAAATACACATGAAAAAAAGCTTGTTTGATTTGTATGTTCTAGTTATTGAAATGTCAATTAATTCCCTGTATTTCAACTCCTTCAAAACCCTGTTGTTTGAACAGCTGCTTCCACTTCTCATAAATCCACCCCTGATTTCAATTTGTGGGAAGATTATAACTCGTCGCTCCTGAACGTCCTGCACATGTTTGCTGTTATTTTGGTCAATGTCATTATTTTTGCCTCTTAATATGGTGTCTAATAATGACAGTATTATCACCACGGACTTCTGAGCCATCCCTGAGTACATTCTCCCACCCAAACATTTCATTTGGTTTCCAGACACCGGCTCCTGAGTTTTATGTACATAAAATCAAGTTCTTGGCTGAACAGACTGGTGACACCTACCCAATTATTTCTTTTCACTTGGGGTGTTTGCAGACTATCACGTTTATAATAAGACTCATTAAGATAATTATTAAGGTAATTATCTATGTTAATACAGAGCAGCACCTGTTGTTATGCAATATGATAAAATGACCATAATTAAGCAGATGTGTGACCAGCTTGTAAATGGAATTTTACTAAATTGTACGATATGATATAGCATTAATAGGATTATCATCCAATGATGATTATGGTTTCTGTTTAGAAATTTATGGGATTTGTGCGCCATCTAGTGCTGAGCTGAATAACACAAGATTTGATAAAAAATAACTTTCCAGAATTCTTTCAAAAACAAAATTAAAGAGACGCTTTAGGGGTACCCGCTGTCTGGCGTGTATTTCTACAACTCCCGCCATATTGCGGTGCGTAACCGTAGAGGCCAAAAGAATATCGGATTCCATCACCGCTGCAGACATATGCAGTAGACTTAACTATTCTATCCAATAGGATCCTTTAAAAAGATGCATGAGTTAGGGCATGTTCACACTGCATGTTCATTACATTTTTGGATAGGTTTTTAGATCCATGTCTGGATCTGTCTTTCGGAACCTAAACAGACTCAAACATGCATCTAACAATGTGCAGTTTGATTTACATTGTTTTCAATGTAAAACACACATCAGTGTTAAGACGTCTTTCTGATGCATCTTTCGTATCCGTTTAAAGAATTGACATATCAATTCTTGATCCGTTTTACGCAGTAGACACCCTATTTAAAACTATAGGGTGCGTTTCTGCTGCAGCAAAAACACATCCAAACACGCTGGATGCGTTTTACTCAGAGATTTGAATGCGTTTTTCAGATCGAAAACGTATCCAAAAACGTATTGAACCAGCCGTGCAAACATATCCTTAGGATGCTTTCATACAGAGCGTTTTTGATGCGGTTTTTGGCGCATTTTGGTGCGTTCTTTCTGCAGAAATACAAAGCAATTAATGCGGTGCAGTTTTGGAAAAAAATGCATCAAAAAATGCACCAAAAACGCTCCATGTGAAAGCACCCTTAGGGTATGTTCACACGGCGTAATTTGGCGCGCATTTCAACGCGTATTGTGCGTTATATGTGGCGAAATTCACACCGCAATTACGGTAATCCATAGCTCTCATAGAGAACTATGGACTATGCCTCGTCTCCCCGCGCATACAATACGACCGTATGGTACGTGCAGGGAGATAATGTGACCCCCTACCCCCCCCCCCTCCCCCCCTGATCAGCACGACTCCCAAACACCCGGCGTAATTGCGGCGCCGCAATTATGCCGTGTGAACATACCCTTCGAGTTAAACTGATGTCATATTAGTCTAAGGTGATGGATGCTATTGTATGACATCCTTCACAAGCATCCATTAAATGGGTATGTCATAAACTTTTCAGTAGCTCCATTAGAGTGCTTTCACACAGCGCAGTTTTGGTGCAGTTTTAACTGCGCTCCAATTAACCTGCATTATTACCAGCAGCTTCTTTCAGTTGTCTAAATTGCTCAGAAAGGTGTTTCAATTGAATAATCAATTACTGTGTCTGAAGTCTTGCGGATTACAATCACACTAATTGATCACTCACTTTCCAAACAGTTTAGATAAGTGAGAAAAGCTTGCTGGTAATAAAGGCAGTTTAATTGGAGCGCAGTTAAAACTGCACCAAAACTGCGCTGTGTGAAAACAGCCTTAGGATGCCATTATAACTTATGGGTGATGGATCTGTTAACTGAATGTCTGACATCCATCACCCATAAGCTATACTGGCATGCATTTAATACATATGTTATATTTCACATATGTCACAAGGAAAGCACAAAACAGGATGTGAACACTCCCTGAAACCAGCCTTTTATTTGTGCATTGGGTTCATTTATTAATATGGTCTTTGTTGCCCATGGCAACCAATCCCAGCTCAGCTTCCATTTTTTGTTTAAAAAATTAAAGCGGAGTTCGGATTGGTTGTTTTGGACAACAAGGTCCGCTGTATAATTAGTTTTTTATAAAAATGAGACCTATACTGTTCAAGCAAATAGGAAAGAACCTAAAGGTGCCATGAAACCAGTCACATGATCCTTCTTGGTCAGCAGAAAGGACCCCTCTGGTCAACAATGCACACTCTTAGGCCATGTTCACACGGCTTAAAATGGGCCGTATTTTCGGTCCGTAATTACGCGCCGAAGTGCGCCAATTACGGGCCGAAAACGGCCCATTCATTACGGTAATTCACAGTTTCTCATAGAGAACTATGGATTACGTCTCCTCTCCCCGCCCGGCGAAGCCGCCGGGCGGGGAGATAATTGACATGTCACTTTCTAGCGGCGTATACGCGCCGCTAGCAGTGATAGTCAATGGGCCGGCGAAGTGCCGGCCCCCTGCTTACTCCCCCGCTCCCGCCCCGCCCCCGTCCACACGTCGTAATTGCGGGGCGAAATTACGTCCCGCATTTAAGCCGTGTGAACATAGCCTTAGGGTATGTTCACACGATGTACGCGGCGCGTACAGTACTCGGGTGATACGCTGGGGGATTTGGGAGTCGCGCTGATCCCAAAGCATGGGGGGCGGCAGCCCGCCGCCCCCATAGATATTCATTACTCGCGGCATGTAATCGCCGTGAATACTTAATGTCACTTATCTCCCCGCGCGTACAATACAATCGTATTGTACGGAGGGGGGATGAGGCGTAACCCATAGTTCTCATAGAGAACTATGGATTACCGTAATTATGGGGCGCATTTCGTAGCGTATTAAGTGCAAAACATGCCGAAATACGGCCACAATTACGCGGCAAAATAAGCCGTGTGAACATACCCTAATGGTGCTTTCTCACGGTGCATTTTTGGTACGTTTTTGATGCGTTTTTTCAATGTGTTTTTTGTGCAGGAAGGCACAGCTGTAATTTACAGCGATTTTTGTGCAGCAATGTACAGCATTAATTGCTGTGCCTTCCTGCACAAAAAAAGCATTGAAAAAACGCATCAAAAACGCACCGTGTGAAAGCACCCTAAGACTTCAGTGTGCTCGTAGGGGACAATCAAGGTGTAGGAGATTGAAAGGAGCTGCTGGACTTCTTACAATTAGGATAGTTAGAAATACAGTATAAACTCTAGAATCAGCCTTTGAAGTCCTAGTGCAGCTATTGTTACATTGGCAGATTGGGGAACATAGCTTTAAATAAGGTACTTTTAGGAGCTATAAATTTATATGGGACATTTGCTGGGGGAAGGAAGGACATAATTATATAAGAGGTACTTAGGAGGTTGTCAGGGGGGTAAATAGAAAAGGCAGGGCCCCATACAAAACTTTTAAATACCCCTCTTCCCATGAACATTTCCCAGTACCTCTTAATCATAGTCATATAGTTACTCAATTATGCAAGAAGCAAATACATTACCATGCATATCACCATCATACTGATACCAAACAAATCCTACTATACCAAGACCAACATTACCAATACTACTAATATTATTATTATTATTATTATTATTATTATTATTTATTTTTAAAGCGCCATTGATTCCAGGGCGCTGTACAATCGAGGGGTTACATACAATACATAAGTCAAACGAGTACAGTGATAAGGGATAATGACAATTGGCACGACAGAGGGAGAGAGGACCCTACCCGCGAGGGCTTACAATCTACAAGGAGGCTTACAATCTACAATACATACATACCCAATAAAACAGCCAGAACATAGTGACTGAATAATACCACTATACTATTAATGAATAAAGACCACTATACAAAGACCAATATTACCGCCATACAGTAACTCTACACGAGTGCTCTGCAGATCTATAAGTGATTACAGTACAGTTACAATGAAGGAAATAATTTGATCCCTTGCTGATTTTGTAAGTTTGCCCACTGACAAAGACATGAACAGTCTATAATTTTAAGGGTAGGTTAATTTTAACATTGAGAGATAAAATATCCAAAATAAAATCCAGAAAATCACATTGTATAAATTATATAAATTTATTTGCATTTTGCTGAGAGAAATAAGTATTTGATCCCCTACCAACCATTAACCAGTTAGACGCTCCTAATCAACTCGTTGCCTGCATTAAAGACAGCTATCTTAAATAGTCACCTTTATAAAAGACTTCTGTCCACAGACTCAATTAATCAGTCAGACTCTAACCTCTACAACATGGGCAAGACCAAAGAGCTTTCTAAGGATGTCAGGGACAAGATCATAGACCTGCACAAAGCTGGAATGGGCTACAAAACCATAAGTAAGACGCTGGGTGAGCAGGAGACAACTGTTGGTGCAATAGTAAAAAATGGAAGAAACACAAAATGACTGTCAATCAACATCAATCTGGGGCACCATGCAAAACCTCTCCTCGTGGGGTATCCTTGATCATAAGGAAGGTGAGAAATCAGCCTAAAACTACAAGCGGAGGGGGGAACTTGTTAATGATCTCAAGGCAGCTGGGACCACAGTCACCAAGAAAACCATTGGTAACACATTACGCCGTACTGGTTTAAAATCCTGCAGTGCCTGCTCCCTGATCAAGAAGGCACATGTGCTGTCCCATCTGAAGTTTCCCAGTGAACATCTGGATGATTCTGTGAGTGATTGGGAGAAGGTGCTGTGGTCAGATGAGACAAAAATTGAGCTCTTTGGCATTAACTCAACTCGTGTTTGGAGGAAGAAAAATGCTGCCTATGACCCAAAGAACATCATCCCCACTGTCAAGCATGTAGGTGGAAACATTATGTTTTGGGGGTGTTTCTCTGCTAAGGGCACAGGACTACTTTACCGCATCAATGGGAGAATGGATGGAGTCATGTACTGTAAAATCCTGAGTGACAACCTCCTTCCCTCCGCCAGGACAGGTTGTGACTGGGTCTTCCAGTAAGACAATGACCCAAAACATACAGCCAAGGCAACAAAGGAGTGGCTCAAAAAGAAGCACATTAAGGTGGTGGCCTAGCCAGTCTCTAGACCTTAATCCCAAAGAAAACTTATGGAGGGAGTTGAAGCTCAAAATCTTAATGATTTAGAGATGATCTGCATAAAGGAGTGGACCAAAAGTCCTCCTGGCATGTGCGCAAACCTAATCATCAACTACAAAAAAAATCTGACTGCTGTGCTTGCCCACAAGGGTTTTGCCATCAAGTATTAAGTCTTGTTTGCCAAAGGGATCAAATACTTATTTCTCTCAGCAAAATGCAAATACATTTATATCATTTATACAATGTGATTTTCTGGATTTTATTATTGATATTCTATCTCTCAATGTTAAAATTAACCTACCCTTAAAATTATAGACTGTTCATGTCTTTGTCAGTGGGCAAACTTACACAATCAGCAAGGGATCAAATAATCATTTACTTTACTGTACATCCAGTGATTCACAGGTGATCTCTTTGAGTCGTTCACTTTTCTTCTCCATCTGGTGAAGTCCAGCATATCGACTTATATGGGGACCTCCCTACCTGTTCTTCACAAACTCTCCATGGGGTGATAGGTGAGGGATGGGGCTAATCAGATGGTGGGTTGTATTTTGTATTGTCATTAGGCTGATCGCTGATCAGCGCAAGCTCCCGAAACACATGATGTACTGCGGCGCGTACTGTACACGCCGCAATATATCACACAGCGCAGTTTTGGTGCAGTTTTAACTGCGCTCCAATTATATGCCTTTAATACCAGCAAGCTTCTTTCACTTATCTAAACTGTTTGGAAAGTGAGTAAACAATTAGTGTGTTTGTTTCCAAAAGACTTCAAACACAGTAACTCATTACTTACTTGAAATACCTTTCTGAACAAATTAGACAACTGAAAGAAGCTGCTGGTAATAATGGGAGTTTAATTGGAGCACAGTTAAAACTGTACTAGAACTGCGCTGTGTGAAAGCACCCCAAGGGTGCTTTCACACTGTGCGTTTTTGATGCGTTTTGATGTGGTTTTTGTGCCACAATTGCTGTGCCTTCCTGCACAAAAAATGCGTCATGAAATGCGTGAAAATGCACCCTTAGGGTGCTTTCACACAGCGCAGTTATAGTACAGTTTTAACTGTGCTCCAATTAAACTGCCTTTATTACCAGCAGCTTCTTTCAGTTGTCTATATTGTTCGGAAAGGTATTTCAAGTGAGTAATAAATTACTGTGTGGTTTGAAGTCTTGCAGGTTATAAATACAATAATTGATTACTCACTTTCCAAACAGTTTAGATAAGTGAAAGAAGCTTGCTGGTAATAAAGGCAGTTTAATTCGAGTGCAGTTAAAACTGCACCAAAACTGTGCTGTGTGAAAGCACCGCAGTACATCGTGTGTTTCGGGAGCTCTCGCTGATCAGTGCGTACTCCCGCAGCGCAGGGGGGTGGAAGCCCGCCGGCCCCATAGACTTGCATTACTCGTGGCGCGTAATCGCCGCAAATAATTGACATGTCACTTTTCTCCACGCATGTACAATACAAACGTATGAGTCGGGAGAGGAGGCGTAATCCATAGTTCTCTATGAGAGCTACGGATTACTGTAATTCTGGGGCGCATTTCCCCACGTAGTAAGCACAGTACGCCACGAAATGCGCCCCAAAATAAGCCGTGTGAACATACCCTTTGTGTGTTTGTAATCCACAAGACTTCAAACACAGTCTTACTTACTTGAAACCAAAGATTGAGATGAATCCAGCACCATCCAAACAAGTAAAATCCATAGACGTTTATTGAAAAAATAGTAATAAAAACATGATGGCATAAGCAATGTACAGCCAAGGCAGCAAATAAATGCCAGAGAAAGCACGGGTAAAATACGCCAACGCGTTTCAGGCAAACCAAGCCCTTACTCCTAGCGATATGGAGAGACCTATACTTTGCCCATTAATATATGTAACCAATAGAAATAGATATCCAATGAGATTAATTAAAGTAAGCACATGAATGTTACTCACCATTGAAAACAGTTTCAGAATCCGCCACGCCGGCCAACATTCCGGCACCGGACGTTACGGATCTGCACGCATGCGCAGTAAGTCCCAAAAATCTACTGCTGGTAATGGAAATTTAGCCTAGCCGCATAACAAATATGTCATACAAACCAATTTCAGAATCCGCCACGCCGGACGCCATTCCGGCACCGGAAGTAACGGATTCACACGCATGCGCAGTGGATCCCAAAAGTCTACTACGGGTAAGGGAGATTGTGCGCAGCCGTATATCGAATATGGCTATAGAAACATACGGGAGTAAATACAAAATAATATTTTAGAAAAAGCAATATATGTAATTTCAAAAATACATATAATATTGGGTACAGTATGGTCTCTCTAAATATAAAATCAACTTGTTTAAGTATATCAAAAGATGAAACTTACAAAATGTAATATATAGTTTCAATAAACATGGTGGGGAAACTACCAGTGTTACATTTATTAACATTATTAGTAACATAATGACTCACGTTTGATATTCATTCCCATGAGATAGACCGTGTTTAGGAGAGATCTTCCCTTCCTGAGCTACCCGATGCCTCCCACACAGCCAGCCAGTATCTTCTCTACTCTGCACTGAAGAGGGACAAAAATCTCGAAACAGCGTTGTCTGTAGATGAGAGATACTGGCTTGGCTAAAAAATCCTTTTTGCTTTCTCAAGACTCGGTGGATCAAAAGCAAATTGAGGATTTGTTACAACCAACAGAGGGCGCGGTGGGCTGCTCAGCCCCTTTCCCATAATGTCTTGTGACGTGTTTAGAACAGTGATCCAATACGCCTCGTGATCTCTCAAGAGGCGCACTGTATCTCCCCCTCTCATGGGGTTAACAACTTTTTCTATAGCTTTAGTTGTGAGGGAAGAATAATCACAATGATGGTGTGTTATAAAATGTTTAGTGAGCCCTGACTTATTTCTATTAGAAGTGAGGGAAATATCATTTATATGCTCCAAAAATCTAGTTTTACGTTTCCTAATGGTACTGCCAATGTAGTGTACTTGGCACATAGAACATGTAGCCATGTACACAACATAATTGGAGTTACAGTTCAAAAACTGCTTAATATAAAATGATTTAGATCCTGACGTGTCTGTGAACTGTTTACTTGGGACTGCGTAATTGCAAGTGCGGCAATTACGCAAACCACACTTAAAGAAACCCTTACAGGATAACCAATTGGGATTATGTGGTTTAGATTTAAAACAATTGGTAGTGAGAATGTTACCCAGGGTTTTAGCCCGACGTGAAACTATTCTGCATCCTTGTGTGAGAACTGTATCTAGAATATCATCTTCACGTAAAATTGAAAGATGTTTCAACACAATATTTTTTATAGTCTGGTATTGTGTTGTGTGATCTAGAACTAATGTAGGTATAGAAGAGGATATAGTGTTGTTTTTAGATTTTGAACATAATAGATCTAGCCTGTTTCTATGTCTCACTTTATTGTGTGCATTAGACAATAAGTTATGTGGATATCCTCTGTTGGCAAGTCTACAACCAATGTTACTAGCCTCTAGTTCAAAATCCACATCAAGTGTGCAGTAACATCTTGCTCATATATATTCTCCCATGGGGATGGATTTTTGTGTGGCTTTAGGATGGAAACTACCAAAATGAACTATGGTGTTACCTGCGGTAGGGTTACGATATGTTTTAGTAATTATTTCATGATTGCTGTGTCCCTGAAGTTCCAGATCCAAAAAATAAATTTGGTGGCTGTTGGTAACAAAAGTAAAAAATAGATTAAAAGGGTTATTGTTAAGATAGGCAATGAAGGAGGGTACGGCAGATACATCACCCCCCCCCCCCCTCCTCCCAGATAATGAGGGGGTCATCGATGTATCTGCCGTACCAGTCCATTTGATGTATGAATGGATTGTCTTCTGTAAAAATATACAACTCCTCCCACCATGATACCACAAAGTTGGCAAAGGAAGGGGAATATTTGGCCCCCATTGATACTCCTTTAGATTGCAGGTAGTAACAGCTGTCAAACATAAAATAATTATGTGTCATGAGAAATTAACTACATCTACAATATAATTTTGCAGTATGGGAGAATATTGACTGTATTTAGACAGATGATGTTGTAAAACTGATATGGCCACTGGGTGAGGAATACTGGTGTATAAAGATTCAATGTCGCTGGAAATCCAGCTATTATTTTCTGTCCATGTAATGTTCTTGAGCGCCTTGAGTACATCAACGGTATCTTGTAGATACCCCGGTACTCTTCTCACAAGTGGCTGTAACAGGGAATCTACCCATACACATAATCTCTCTGAGAACGAATTTATTCCTGAGACTATAGGTCTCATGGGTGGTTCTGTTATACTCTTGTGTATATTTGGGACTCCGTATAATACTGGAATTACTGGACTGTCCCTTTTGATGTATTCTGCCTGTTTTTTGACTAAGAGTACCCAATGAAAGCCCCTCATCGACTAACCTGAATAATTCATGATTGAATTTAGTGGTAGGATTTGATTGCAGTTTTTTATAGGTAGTGGTGTCTGATATTAAATTATTCATGGCCATGAATAATTTAATACCTATAAAAAAAATTGCAATCAAATCCCACCACTAACACCTAACACCATAGTTCATTTTGGTAGTTTCCATCCTAAAGCCACACGAAAATCCATCCCCATGGGAGAATATATATGAGCAAGATGTTACTGTACACTTGATGTGGATTTTGAACTAGAGGCTAGTAACATCGGTTGTAGACTTGCCAACAGAGGATATCCACATAACTATTGTCTAATGCACACAATAAAGTGAGACATTAGAAACAGGCTAGATCTATTATGTTTCAAAATCTAAAAACAACACTATATCCTCTTCTATACCTACATTAGTTCTAGATCACACAAAACAATACCAGACTATAAAAAATATTGTGTTGAAACATCTTTCAATTTTACATGAAGATGATATTCTAGATACAGGTCTCACACAAGGATGCAGAATAGTTTCACGTCGGGCTAAAACCCTGGGTAACATTCTCACTACCAATTGTTTTTAAATCTAAACCACATAATCCCAATTGGTTATCCTGTAAGGGTTTCTTCAAATGTGGTTTGCGCAATTGTCGCACTTGCAACTACGTAGTCCAAAGTAAACAGTTCACAGACACGTCAGGATCTAACTCATTTTATATTAAGCAGTTTTTTGAACTGTAACTCCAATTATGTTGTGTACATGGCTACATGTTCTATGTGCCAAGTACACTACATTGGCAGTACCATTAGGAAACGTAAAACCAGATTTTTGGAGCATATAAATGATATTTCCCTCACTTCTAATAGAAATAAGTCAGGGCTCACTAAACATTTTATAACACACCATCATTGTGATTATTCTTCCCTCACAACTAAAGCTATAGAAAAAGTTGTTAACCCCATGAGAGGGGAGATACAGTACGCCTTTTGAGAGATCGTGAGGCGTATTGGATTACTGTTCTGAACACGGTTATCCCATGGGAATGAATATCAAGCGAGAGTCATTGTGTTATTACTAATGTTAATAAATTAACACTGGTAGTTTCCCCACCATGTTTATTGAAACATATATTATATTTTGTATGTTTCATCTTTTGATATGCTTAATCAAGTTGATTTTATATTTAGAGAGCCATACTGTACCCAATAATATATGTATTTTTGAAATTACATATATTGCTTTTTCCAAAATATTATTTTGTATTTACTCCCGTATGTTTCTATAGCCATATTCGATATACGGCTGCGCACAATCTCCCTTACCCGTAGTAGACTTTTGGGATCCACTGCGCATGCGTGTGAATCCGTCACTTCCGATGCCGGAATGTCGGCCGGCGTGGCGGATTCTGAAATTGCTTTGTATGACATATTTGTTATGCGGCTGCGCTAAATTTCCCTTACCAGCAGTAGATTTTTGGGACTTACTGCGCATGCGTGCAGATCCGTAACTTCCGGTGCCGGAATGTCGGCCGGCGTGGCGGATTCTGAAACTGTTTTCAATGGTGAGTAACATTCATGTGCTTACTTTAATTAATCTCATTGGATATCTATTTCTACTGGTTACATATATTAATGGGCAAAGTATAGGTCTCTCCAGATCGCTATGAGTAAGGGCTTTGTTTGCAAGCCCGAAACGCGTTAGCGTACTTTTTACCCGTGTTGTCTCTGGCATTTATTTGCTGCCTTGGCTGTACATTGTTTATGCCATCATGTTTTTATGACTATTTTTTCAATAAATGTTTATGGATTTTAACTATTTTCAATTGGATGGTGCTGGATACTTCTTAATCTTTGGATTTGCGCAACCGTTACTTGGACGGACTTCCGTGCACCTACCATATCAGCAGGAGCTGAACATACCACATTGCCACTGTGAGTACCCCAAGTTTTACTTACTTGAAACACCTTTCTGAACAATTTAGACATCTGAAAGAAGCTGCTGGTAATAGAGGCAGTTTAATTGGGGTGCAGTTAAAATTGTATGAAAACTGCGCTGTGTGAAAGCACCCTTAGGCTGTGTGACAGAATAGCCGAGGGGGAGGACTGGAGAGGGTACAGGTTATAGCTCCAGAGGTGAGAGGCGGGACAGAGGACCAACCCCTTAGAGACAGTGTTTCAGCTATGGCCTGTACTCCTCAGAATAATATTGTACTGCATGAACTCCATCCCTTGCAAAATCAGATCAACCGCGTGGTCTTTAAGGGACGGAGTTTAGCATTGTCATGCTTTTTGTAGTGTTTATTTTTTCTACAGGTTTCCCCATTGGACTGCAATGGACTTACTGGACTAAGTCAGACCAGCATTGGATCCATTTCTTTAATCCCTTAACGCCAAGACCTATTTTTTTCACGTTCGTTTTTCCCTCCCCGCCTTCGCAGAGCCATGACTTTTTTATTCTTCCTCCTACATAGACACATGAGGGCTTTTATTTTGCGGGATTAAACGTGCTTTCTAATGGTGTCATTCATCATACCATAGAATAGACTGGAAAACTGCAAAAAAATAAGTTGGGCAAAATGTGAAAAAAACGTACTTGCACCATGTTTGCGGGTGTTTTGCTGTTACAACGCTCAATTTTGGGTAAAAATGATGTGTTATCTGTGTTCTACAAGTTTATATGAGCCTGGCAATACTAAACATATATGGTTTTCATTATATTTTGGTACCGTAAAACAAAAATTCTGCGACCATTAACTTTTTGGTTATGGATTTGAGTGAGGGGCATTTTTTGCGGGCTGAAGTGTACTTTTTATTGATACCAGTTTGAAATACACGCAACTTTTTGATTACATTTGTTTCAATTTTTAGGGGGACGTGAAATTACCCAAAAAAACGCAATATTGGCATTTGGAATTTTTTTCTTCTATAGTGTTCAGTGTACGGGGTAAATTACGTTATATTTTAATAGATCAGACTTTTTCGGACGCGGCGATACCTAATATGTGTAACTTTTTTATTATTTTATTTTTTTTATTTGTAAAATGGCGAAAGGGGGGTGATTTGAACTTTTAATTTTTTTTATATTTTTAACCCCTTAAGCCCCAGGCCTGAAAAGTAGTTAATGACCAGAACATTTTTTTAGTTTTTGCCTCCTTGCGTTTCAACAGTTGTAACTTTTTTATTTTTTCAATGATGGATGAGGCCTCGTTTTATTCAAGACAAGTTGTACTTTATGGGGGAATAGTTTAATTTCACTTATAATAATTGCAGAACTTTTATTTTATTTACTTTTTTGTCTTTTTCAATTTTTTTTTACGCCATTCACTTTTCACACTTAACTTGTTATATTAATTCTACAGGTTATTACGGTCATGTGGATACCTAATGTGTGTATGCACAATTATTTTTTAAGTAATATTTATTTTTCTGGTTTTTTTTACTTTTTTAATCCCCTGAAGGGAGAACTGTTTTACTTTTTTTTTTTTTTTTACACTTAGTAATGTATTAGCATATTCATATATGCTAATACATTATAATCTATGTCAGTCTGACACAGGCAGTGATCAGGACAGCACATAGTCTGTCCTGGTCACTGGCTTGTTACACAGACAGCCCTGGGGCTACTCTAGGTCCTCAGGGCTGACTGTGCAGCCGTTCCCCGGGCTCTGTTGGGTCACCGGGTGTTCTGATCACCCGGCAGAGCAGGGAAACCCTTTGATTGCGCTGCGGTGATGATCTGCGGCAATCAAAGGGTTAAAGCACCAGGATGTCTAAAGACGTCGCTGCAAACGACCTACACCAGCTGACGTCTAAAGTCGACGGACGGTTGTTAAGGAGTTAATTTTTTTTAAAAAAATTTTACTGTACCTTTGAGTCCCCCTAGGGCGCCTCACCACCAGGGAGTACGATCGTCTATACAGCCTACTGCATTGTAATACAATGCATTAGGGCATATAAAGATGGTGGTTTTACTACTTCCTTTCTGGGGCAGGAAGTAATAAAACAGAAAACATTGTGGTGATGGAAGCTTTCACAAGAAACTTTCACACTCCACGACTGGAGGAAAAGTAAAAAAAATAGTTATTGCCAGAAAATGGCGAGGCGTGGAAAATTAATTTCAAGAAAGTTTTTTATTTTTGAAAAGTAGCAAAACTATATATAGGCTTACATCTGTCCCCTAGTTACAAACCGAGACTTAGGGTATGTTCACACTGCTTATTTTCGCATGTAATTGCGTGCGCATTTCGCTGTGTATTGCGCTTTATATGCAGCGAAATGCACGCTGCAATTACGGTAATTCATAGCTCCCACTGAGCTTACACGCCGCTGACAATGCATGTCAGTGTGTATGAACATACACTTATGGGGCATGCTGGCACTTGTAGTTCCATATTCCACAGCAGATGTAGATGTGGAACGACAAGGCAGCAACGGCAGCACTTGAGGTGAAAATGAGGTGAAATCTTCTTAACACAGGCACAGACAGCAAAACAAATGTAAAAACCCTTCCCTGCACTATCCAAAACTAAAAAAATAAAAAAGCGGTGCGTACATCGTGTGTCTCGGGAGCTCGGATCAGCGTGTACTCCCATGGTGCGGTGGGGGGCGGGGGGGACGGCCCCATAGACATGCATAGACATGTAGACATGCCACGTATCTCCCTGCGTGTACAATACAATCGTATTGTATGGGCAGGGAGAGGAGGTGTAACCCATAGTCCTCTATGAGAACTATGGATTACCGTAATTTCGGCGCACATCTCGCCCGTATTACAGCTTAAATACGCAGCGAAATGTGTGCCAGAAGTACGCCATGTGAACATTCCCTAAAAGTAAATACAAGAAATTCAGCTCATCCGAATTAGAGGATGCATGGAAAAGCTGGTAACTCCAGCAAGAGTTCCAAACTTCAAAATCAAAAAATCTCCAGCAACATGTAGGGTTTATTCCAGTAATTCCAGAAGACAAAATGAGACAAAGCCGCAGCTGACGCGTTTCAGGTGCGATGTACCCGTCATCCTAGCCTGGGCTACAGATATATATTATTATACATATACACATGCACAGCACCTGAAACGCGTCAGCACTGCTTTGTCTGTCTATGGAATTACTGGAATAAACCCGTCATGTTTTTAGAAGATGCTGGAGATTTTTTGATTTTGTCATATAATATAATGTATAATATATAATGTATAATAAATAACATAATATAACTTGTAACATAGGATAATGTATAAGATAACGTAATATAATGTATAATATATAATATAATGTATAATAAATAACATATAATATAACTTGTAACATAGTATAATGTATAACATAACGTAATATAGTGTATAATATGTAACATATAATGTATAATCTGCCATGTAACATTATACAATGTATAATATATAATATAATGTATAATAAATAACATATAACTTGTAACATAGTATAATGTATAACATAATGTATAATATGTAACATATAATGTATAATCTGACCATGTAACATCATACAATGTATAATATATATAACCCCATTTAATCCATCTACCATCCTATAACTTGTCATGGTGTATAACATAACATAATAATGAAAATATGTAACAATAAGGTATAATCTCCCATACAACATAAATAACATATAATATAACATTAACATATAATTAAAATCACCATAAACCACAGTACAGGACTCTGTATCCCCCGCGGGCACCTCCACTGTGCACACAGCCGGGCATTCCTGACGTGCCCGCATCGCTCCCTCCTAGGCGCCCCTGCAGGCGGCCGCGGGGATTGCAGCTCTGCAGCCGCTTTCAGTTTCTTCGCCCGGGGAGGACTTTGACCCCTAAACTTTGGGGATGATCTGCCGCGAGCGATGATCCCCCGATACCGATCCTGTGAGTATGATGGGACCTGTGAGTATGTGGTAACGTTACCGTTTCGGGGCTCGGATATTCGGGCGCTAGGCTTTAACCCTTTTACTTCCAGTCAGAAACTTACAACGTGTCTCTTCCTCCTGCGGGAGGGACGTGGGAGCTCAGCCCGTGGACGATGTGTGCGGGTCACCTCACCCCTTTCTGACTGGAAGTAAAAGGGTTAAATCCTAGCGCCCGAATATCCGAGAAACGGTAACCTTACTACAGGGAGCCTTCGGTACTGCATCATGGGTGCGGGTAACAACACTCCGGGGTGGGAGCATCCTGTGTGCGGGTCACCTCACCCCGGGCGGGGGCATCCTGTGTGCGGGTCACCTCACCCCGGGCGGGGGGCATCCTGTGTGCGGGTCACCTCACCCCGGGCGGGGGCATCCTGTGTGCGGGTCACCTCACCCCGGGCGGGGGCATCTGTTGTGCGGTCACCTCACCTCACGGGGGGTTAATACAGAAATGCGCCGTGACGATGTAAAAAAACGGGGGTTTTGGTTTGGTGAGGGGTTGCCCATGGCAACCAGTGGTATCAGCACTGAGGAAGATGGAAGCAGCCACCTGATTGGTTGCTGGGGTAACGGCTCGACTTCTCCAACTTTCCCCTTGCACTGGTAAGATGGACAGATAGGGCCACATATATGAAGACTGTCTAAGTGTAAGACTTTCTTTGTTGCCCATAGCAACCAATCAGAGAGCCCCTTTCATTTCTCCAGAGCACTATATGAAATGAAAGAGGCGCTCTGGTTGGTTACTATGGGCAACAAAGAAAGTCTTACACTTAGACAGTCTTCATATATGTGGGCCTCTGTGAAGCCGGAGGTGCTGGCGCCATTTTTGGGGAGCTTCCCGCTGGTGTCACTCATAGGAATGTATGGAGACTGGCGTTCAATCCATTTGTGTTAGTGAGAAGTAAGGTGGAGTCAGCTGTGCAGAGTATATGCAGGCTTATTACATGTGGTGCAGCTTTCACTCTGTGCATCCTCTCTGTGTTTCTCTGTGACCCGAGTAGGTTTCAGCCATAATAATCTAAGCCGTTATCTGATAGCAATTGTAGTAAACGGCCTTATTTATCAAACCTGTCTGGCAGTAAGACTGTAAATTGTTGCCCATAGCAACCAGTTCACCTCATGTTTCCAGAGCAGTACAAGACTAGGTGTAAAAAAACAGCACAGGATTTTCAGTTTTTCAGTGGATTCAATATTTTGAATTCGTGAGGGCATGTCCCCTGCACAGGTGTTCAGCAGGTTTTTCAGCCGATTTGCGGTTTTTCAGACTGCCTGAAAATGAGCACAATGGTGCTCTATGGAAAACCCGTGCAGCAGTCCCCACGGCACAGGTTTTGCGTCCGGGGGTTTTGCCGCCAGCGGTCCGGCCGCAAATCATTGTGCAAGCACCATCTTCTGTCCGGTTTCCGGACAGAATCTGTGCAAGCCAATGTGAAGGGGGAGGGCTCATCGCAGAGAAAAGCCGTCCCTCGCGCAGCCATGGGGACGGACGCAAAACAGGACAAATACCGGCCGGCAAACCGGCCGGTATTTGTCCTGTCCTGAAACCGACCCGTTTTGAAAAATTCCGTACCCAGCGCGTGTAGACTTCAATAAAACATCCTTTGATTGCATTCAAAAGCAGGGAAAGTTTATTAGTGCCTTCACAGGGGCAATGGTAACAAATTACCGGTCGGTTTTTTTTTCTCCTTTTCCTTTTTTTCCCCCACTATGCGGGCCACAGGGGGGGGGGGGTGGAAGGCTTTTCTCCCCGGAAAAGGCCCATCCGGTTTTGGAAAACTGCCGGCGAAAAACCCGTTTTGCAGCTGGGGGACTGCTGACACGGGTTTCTCATAAAGTCCCTCCTTGGGCTCATTTTTGGGGCCGTTTTTTTTTTCAGGCGTCTGAAAGCGAAAATTTCCGCCTTGAAAAACCCACCGGAAAATCCTGCGTGGGACATGCCATTAGGGGAGGTTTTTAAAAACCGGAAACCATACAGATTAAAACAGGTTTGTATATTCCCAGGGACCAAATCGGATTCCGCAGCCGCAATGTTTTTTGGGTCCAGGGTTTTGGCGGAACAAGCTCCACCCTCCGCACCCACATGTTCATTTCTGCCTGAAAACCTGGCGAAAGAATGAAAGAGTTCTAAGTTTTTTGGACTCCGGCGTTTTAAAAATCTGTGTAGGGGGGCCCTGCTGCACGGGTTTCTATTAGAGTCTATAGGGAGTGCTGCATGTCGGTTTTTAGACAGTTTGTAAAAGCGCAAACTGTCTGAAAAACCGACCAATAACCTTTGCCGTGGGGACAATCCCAGAACATGTTCATTCTTCTGCACATTTTTTGGGCAGAACATGAACATGTGGGTGAGAAGGGGGACGGCTTAAATCTGCAAACCGCTGACAAAAGCCGTCCCCCTACGTGACAAGAAACGACTAAATACCGGTTGGGAAATCTGACTGGTATTTGGTCTTTGCGCTTTAATACGGCTGAATGTGCGCCGCAATTACGGTAATTCATAGCTCTCATAGAGAACTATGAATCACGTCTCGTCTCCCCCGGCATACAATACGATCGTATTGTATGCCAGGGGAGAGAAGTGACATGTCACTACTTCGCCGCGCTGATAATAGGAGTGAATGGAGCCGCCCTGTGCTTTAGAAGTACGCACTGAACAGCGTGTACTCCTAAAACAGGCGGCGTATTGTGGTGCGCACAGTACATGCTCCAATACGCCGTGTGAACATACCCTAATGCTGCCTTTCTCCTTCATAAGTATGGGCAGCAGCAACTAAGCGATGGCAGCTGTTCAGCCAGGATTTCGGAGGCTGGACTTGCAGACGACTGTGGGTCGGCTTCATTTTAAGGACTTTTCTTGTTGAGACGCCCTTTTAAACCAGGGCTGCACGGAGACGTTTTGTAATGTGACTTTCAGGCAGTCCGAATTCTGTCGCAGTTCTGTGCACTTTGTGGGCGGCCGCCGTCACCGAAACATTGGAAAGTCGCACTGCACTTATTTTAGAAGAAAGAAATCACTTTGATTTGTCCTTAGACATGCGACACTTTCTTAGTTATAAGTTGTATTTCCTCCCTTCCTGGCTATTGGCCATATTACATCTAGGCACACAGCTTTCCCAGGCTCCTGAATGGAAATTGCCCTGAGTTTCCTAATGATCCATTCCACCCTAACCCCATAATAATTTGTCATACCGGAGGCTGGATGATGGAGGCAGGGAGCATTGCTATGTAGCTGTGAGAGTTGATGGCTTGAAGTGTTTTTCCAGCTGATGATGTGTATGGCCGGACAGAGGAGGAGCAGTGCTCTATGTATTATTCAGTTGTTATGTGGAAGCTCTCCGCACACAAGGGGTTAAGCCTTCCCAATTGTTGCTTTTTGGCAGACATTACTATTGCACTGAGCAAGCAAGGAAACCACATGCAGAAATCCAGTTCCACCTTAACTGGAGGGGAGGGCTCTCTGGGTGTAACCCAAGCTGGGAGCATGCTGGGTTTGGTTTCTTGCTGCTGCTGTCACTGACACTCATCAGAGACATGGACGGGAGGGAGGAGAGACAGACAGACTGCCAAACTAGGAAGTCCTCCACCTCTAGACTGCACTGTCAAGCAGAGGAGGTCGCAGCACTTCCTAATCTCACCATGTCAGGTCAGTGACCCCAGACCACCTAACGAGCAGTGTGTGACACCAAGTTCTCCGTGCAGAAGGGGACATTGAGTAACTTGGGAACCTGCGGTTTATGCTGTAGATAACATTGTGTCCACAGATTGATATGAGAAGCAAATTTACCTGAAAACAGCCCAGTCATGGGTGATGTGAGGACGAGCTGCAGACACCACAGATCTGATACTGGCATGTCACCACTGTATAGAAACTGCAGTGAGGCTACCACTCTCATGCTGGACACTGTGTCACAGAAGTCAGATATGAGACCTCCCCGAAATGCAAGGACAGATGCTGCACATGAGACGTTCTAGATGTCTGCAGAGGGTGGACTGTATCTATCCCTGTGCTCTTAACATCTCTGTGTCTTTTAATATTACAGATCACTGTAGCTTCCCCAGCTGTTGGAAAACTACAACTCCCAGCCGTCAGGGATGCAGAGAGTTGTAGCTTTGTAACAGATTGATAGCTACAGGTTGGAGACCACTAGACAAGGTGTTGACTTCATACACATACTGACACTGTATAGCTGAACTGTCTAAGTTTTAACACCTTCATGACCAGACCTCAAAAGACCTTCAAAAGTCCTAACACAACCTTAAGAGGTCTTTTGTATGAGAGAATTTGTATTGTTTTCTGGGTAGATTGAGGATACATGTAATGTGTATTTCTTTACATTTCTATTACGTTAACTCCATAAGCACGAGCCCTGAAAAGGCCTTAATGACGAAGCTACATTTTTTAGTTTTTGGCTCCCTTTGTTTCAACAGTCAGAATTTTTTTTATTTTTTTTAATAACGCAGTTGCATGAGGACTTTTTTTGGGTGCATAGTTTGAGTTTACATATAATATACATGTCTACACAGCTCGTCTTTTCTCTTTCAGCAGCGGTGTATTATATAACATGTTGTATAATACGCCAGCGCTTCTCCTTTTCTTGCCGTCCCAATATAATTGTGTGGGTGGCGGAAAAAAAACGAGAAGCGACCACGGTTTTTGTACAAAGCGTGACATCAGCGAAAAAACGGCCGCTCTTGGACCGTTTTTTGTCCGATGCAGTGTAGACATAGCCTTACAGTCACATGGATACCTAATTTGTGTTGGGTTTTTTTTGTGTGTAATTAATTCACAATAATTTTTTAATTAAATATTTTTTTTTCTTCAAGTTTTTTTACTTTTTTTTTTTTAATGCCATTAAGGGATAACTTTTTTTTTTTTTTATTTACACTTCGTAATGTATTAGCATACTCCTCTATGGCTTTGTCTACACAGCACAGGATTAGTCAGATTTTTAAGTGGATTCAGTATTTAGAATCCGAAAAAATCCAACTGTAATCCTGCACAGCACGGATTTTCTACTGTGGGATTCCCATACAGTCAATGGGGAGTCCCCATTAATCGGCCTCTCTTTGTGCTCAAAAACTGCCCTAGGAACTGAGCTGTTGATTACAGCTGCGTTACCAGCACAGTTGCGGCACTGGGAGGTGAAAACCCCTCCCGTGGTAGCAATGGCAAAATATGTCATTACTGACAGAGGATCTGCACCCATGTTAAGGGGTCCATATACTATCAGTTGTTTTATACATTTTTGCAGATCTAAGAAAAGTATAGAGTTGGGGTGTCCATCTCAAATACACAGTGGGGCCAAAACTAAAAACTTGGACAAAGTCACGGCCCACCTCAATGTTTAGTGTGAAAATGTCTCCAATTGATGAAGTTTTTCCTTCTCATCAGATATAACGATGAACATTGTATGGGTGAACAATATTCTGCTATCATAACCTATATTTGCAGATTATCTCTAAGGGCGTGAGGGGTTTGGGTGCGGCTTTTCTCCACGATGAGCGGAGAAAAGCCCTCCCCCTTCACATTGGCTAGCACATATTCCATCCGGAAACCGGACAGAAGATTGTGCAAGCAAAAAAACCGCCGGATGGAAATACCGCGGGATGGAAAACCCATGCAGTGGGGACTGCTACACGGGTTTTCCATAGAGCACCATTGTGCTAATTTTCGGCTGTTTTTTCAGGCGGTCTGAAAAACCGCAAACCCTGCCTTTTCCTTCGAGTTCTTTTCCTCCTCACTGCCTTAGGTCCTGTTCCTCTCTTAGGGCCAGAGAAACAGTCTGATGCGCACTTTATTTTTTTGGGCTGACTTCCTATCTGCTGCACAGTGTCTTCGTTTGGAGTACCCTGCTGCCTGCAGAGATGCTGGGGCTGAGAAGGAGCTGAAAGGTTTAGACGATGTCTGCACAGCACAGGAATACCGTCGGATTTTCTGCGGTTTCAGTATTTTGTAACCACCGAGATTTTGACGGTACACTGTGCTGCATAGACAAAAATGAATAACGGGGTTTTAACTGCCGTGTTAAAAATCCAGCGGAATATGCAACATGTAGCATTTTGCTGGCGTTTTGGCGTTGCTGGCGTTTTGCATTTTGTCGTCGGTTTCCCGTACATTCAATTGTACAGGCTGACGGCAATAACTAAAACCGACCGCGGACCGACCTGCATAGGACAAAATGCCGTCACCTTTCCAACGTTTTTTGTCCTGTGCTGTGTGGCCCTAACCTTAGGTGTTGAGACTCTGGATCCTCATTTCTCCCAGTGAGCGCCTCCTATCAGTTGTCGAGCTGTCTGAGTTGTCTCCTGCCATCTATGCAGAGGGTAGTGCCAGATTGAGAGGAGTGTAATGGCTTCTTCTCCTATAGACACTGGCCATTACTCAAAGGTCAAATATGGTTACATTGTGAGCCAGGTTTGACCCACCGGCCTGAGTTTGACACCCCTGGTCTTGAGACATTTTAGCCATTAGTCTGGATTTTCAAGGTGTAAAAAGGATGCTGAAAAGTATGTGTATACTTCAAGGGGGAACCATGCCTAATTGACTGCATTTTTTATGCATTTATTGGTGAATAAATTACACATAAAACATGCTTGCAAAAGTGCAACATTAACCCTGCATGAAATTACTTGGCAAAGCCTGTAGTGGCATGAGTACAAGCTTTACCACTTGCACATAATGGATGGCAGGGATGCCTGACTTTCACGGCTTTGTTTTTCATGTAACTACTGCTCTAAACTTAAAGGGGTTGTCTCACTACAAGGTATGCTGCTTTTTATGTTAAAGATCTTGCAAAAAGAAGTCACTTTGCAATATATGTCCATTAACAGTGTCCTACCTGTTCCTAGATATTCCCTCTTATATGAGCTGAATCAGCTCCTCAGGTCGCTATAGCTACAGACCTGGCTTCTACTGCAGCCTAGTGGATAGCAGTATAACCATACCCTGAATTCAAAATGAAACCAAGAAAACAGGACTGAGGTGAGATGAATCAATGTAATGAGACAACCCCTTTAAGGGTATGTTCACACAACGTATTTTGAGGTGTATTTCACGCAGAAATAAGCATCTTAAACACCTCTCACTGATTCCAGTGTAAAATACACGCTGTCATTTACGCGGCACATATTTTGGGGCAATTTTCCGTAAATGTAAGTGAAGTCAATTCTTGAGGCGTTTACATGAGTAAAATCCCCCTAGGGATTTTAGGCAGTGATGTGAGATCTGTGAACACAACTCCACTGATAAGAAGGAACTTGCTACCATATTATTTTCATGTAAACTCTCCCATATCCATCTACATTATTTATCCATCTACAGCATTTTGTTTTTTTTTACTGAAGGTATGTATAGCTTTGTTACCTGCTGTTATCAGTGTAAAGAATGCAGCCCCTCCACTTGCGGGTAGTAGAGTTGCATCGACATTATAGCTATAGAGGTCATAAACAACACGGTCAACCCTTTCCAGTCCTACCTGTTCCTAAATGCTGTGTTTAGGAGCCATAGGTTTGTCATCCATTTTTACTCTACTGAAGACTGTAAACTTATTCTTGAAGCTTTTCTGTGGTTTTGATTAGATGTAGAATTTGTATTAAATTATAAAGTTTAGATTTAGAGGAAATAAATTGAAGGAGCACTAAATATAGTTACAAACTACAATAGGACACATTTATGAAACTTGTCTAAGAGTAAGTCTGTCCTTGTTGCCAATAACAACCAATCAGAGCTCAGCTGTCATTTATTTTACTGCCCTGGAAAGCTGAGCCCTGAGTGGTTGCTATGGGCAACAAGGAAAGTCTTAGACAGTTTTCATAAATGAGGCCCGATATATTTTTACAGGAGTGGAACCACTTTCCTTCTACTTTTACTCAAATCCTGTGTTCAGCTGCAAGGAAACTGCCTGCAGAAGGAGCCTCTCCCTACTTTTCTGTCTATTATAGGAGACCATATACCCCCATCTATAAGTTATGCCCCTTCTCCTTCCCTACTAGGCAAAACGAAGGGAAAATTGATATCCATGCTCTCTGAAACTGTCTTTTTCTTAATGGGGCTGTCTCGTTAAAGCATTTGGCAGCCTTTTGTGCTGGTTGCCAGGCAGAGCTTGTGAAATGGAGGGGCGTGTTTCTCCTCCCAGCAGGGAGTATCTTCAATCTCTGCAGACACACCCTCAAAGTGAGCATGTGATGATTCATTCTGTGTGAGCTGGGGGAAGGAAAAGGTGCTCATTGGAATCATTGGAAGTGAAAAGCGAAGTGTAACTCAATAGTGTATATCTAAATTTTTCGCTCTCTCTACATACTTTGTAACTAGAATGGGCATTTAACATTCAAGACTCTGGGAAAGAAGGGTGATTTTTTTTTTCTCTGTCTCTCTCACAGTGATCTATCCTGCAGATTATTACACCTCTGACCTCTACTGATCTGCAGAACAAAACTATATGCTTTATCTGTTTGTGTTTACATGGGACTGCACATATGTGTCGCAAATTTGTTTTATGTGGGACTGCACATGATCGCTCTCTGCTGCAGGACCTCTGATTGCAGTCAGTGAACGAAAACTCGTCTTGCACAGTTCATTGCCTCAGCTTCTCTTTCTCTCTCTCTCTCTCTCGTCGTGCACAGTACATACGTTCTCGTTCGCGACCTCGGCGGGACACAACTCAGCCGACAGCCAGTAATCGTTTACCTGGGCTCAAGCACCATTGCTAAGCACAAATAAAGCAGCCCGTTCTCTTACACCATGGCACTTTGCTAATGGTAACCAAGGACGGACATGCTTAGATTTTTGGTCCCCTCATTTTAAACTATGATCTTCATAGTGAGACAACTCCTTTTAATAATTTTCAAATCTTAGTCAATTTGCTCTTAGAAATTCAGATGGCAACCAATATGTCCATCTGTAGCGCAGGTTCAAGTGCTGCCGGCGCTTACGGACTGCATTCACTTACGGTGCTGATAACATTGCGGTCTTGCAAGAATTACCGCACAACCGATGGCCATCGCATATGGCTTTGGCTTCGGCCACATGCAGCAGCCCCACTACATGAGCCTGGCCAGAGGCCTTAGTCTTGCTATCTGGTGACTGCCATGCTATTCCATGAGGGTTATTCCCCAGTATTTCCAGACTCCTGAGTACTTCTACATAGATGGAAAAGCATTTTCATATTTTCCATGGAGGCATCAAAAAAGGCTATTCATCATCTGTTGCTCACAAGCAAACCTCTGTGCTGTGAAAGGTTTGCCCGAGGCCCAAAGCTTCTCAGTCAGCAGCAAACCTCAGTATGTCTGAGGGTTTACACTCAGCAGTGGTGTCAAACTTATTTTCACCATGCCCACAACAGCATTGTGGTTGCCCTCAAAGGGCCATTGGAGGGTGGCTAGGTGCCTTGGTAGGGCTGTCAGAGCTGTGCCACCGCCTGCAAGTTGCACACCAGCTGTGTCTAAGCTCTCAGGAAGCTACATGAAAGAGTGTGGTGGGCCAGATTCGGCCCTCAAACCTTGAGTTTGACACCTGTGTTTTACAGGATGATATGTCTTAGATTTTTTTCAAGCAGCATGTTCAGAAGATGAAATGGCAGGAAAACGATCAATTAAACTAAGGCTAGGTTCACACGGCTTAACTGCGGGACGTAATTGCGCCCCGCAATTACGCCGTGTGGGCGGGGGAGTGAGCGGGGGCCCATTGACTTGCATTACCAGCGGCGCGTATACGCCGCTGGTAATTCACATATCAATTATCTCCCCCTTCGGCGGATTCGCCGAGCAGGGAGAGGAGACGTAATCCATAGTTCTCTATGAGAACGGTGAATTACCATAATGAATGGGCCGTTTTCAGCCCGTAATTGGCGCACTTCAGCGCGTAATTACGGACCGAAATACGGCCCATTTTAAGCCGTGTGGACATGGCCTAAGGCTGCGTATCTGATTAGCCTTGGCACCAGTAGTTGGCTCATTTAAAACCCTCACCTGTTAAGTAACACATTTTCATTATTTTTGCTATTTTGACGTGTTCTTCTACAGCTTGGTCTACATGACAATGGACAAAAAACTCACTGAAAACCAAATCCTAAAAACATTCATAAATCTGAGTTTTTGGTCCACTGCCTGTCAAAAGCTGCTGAAAAAACACCCGTTTTTTGGCGTGCTTTGGCATTTTTTTTTTTTTTTTTTGCAGAAATGCACAGCATTACAATTGCTATGGATTTCTGTAAAAAAATGTGCCAAAAAAGTCCAGCGCTCTACATAGACTCCAATAGTAAATTTTCTGCCATGCTCTTTCATTTTTTGCAACAGCAGCAAAAATGAGCAGAAAAAAAACCCTTCTGTGGAGACTACAGGACATTTTTTACTATTAAAGTCTATGGGACCTGTTTTCAGTCATATTTTCAGCAGTTTTAGAAAATGAAAAATGCTGAAAATAACGACTGAAAATGTGAGCAGTAGAGACATAGCCTTAGGTGTCTCACATGTACACACCAAGTTTCTGGCTTCTATTTAATGTACACGCCAGGCAGTATTTGTTCAACGGATGCCTCTGACAGATGCCAAGAAGTGGCTCTGTCACTCAGAGGGTCCTATTGTAAAAGAAAGAAAATGTGTGTGTTTTCCCAAAGAGGTTTTACCACCATAGACTTTGATGGCATATTGCTAGGATCTGCCACCAAAGTTAGATAGGTTCAGGTCCCACCACTGGGACTGGCATCAATCTCGGAAACTGCCTCTCCTTTCTGTTCTTTAGGGTGGTAAAACTCCTATAATAATACTCTTGTATAGAATAATGTAGGCTCCTGCTCTATTCTATCCTATTCTTCCTTTTTTTAATGGTGTACAGGCAAAGGCCAAAAGTTTTGACCTCTGTTGGGCCCTTTAATCCTATGGATACGTTTTATGTGTATGTCAGGGTTTCCCAAGGTTACGCTAATGGACACATAACATGATGTTTTTCTACCCTATATGGTTTTTTGGCTACGTTCCCGGTTATTCTGGGATGTTTTTCAGCCCGAAATTCGCGCCAAATTTTTGGGGCCCCTTTGAAATACGTCCCAGTCTTTTCGGTAATCCCGTTCTCATAGGAACTAGGACTACCCCCCTCCCCCCGGCTGCACAATGGTGGGGGGGAGAGAAGGGACTCTCATTTATTCACGGTTTTAAAAGCATCGAATAAGCAGTTTGGGGCCGACGTCCTGCAATTCCTTCAATCCTCATTTTGCATTTGCCGTACGCAAGGAAATAATTGTTTGTAAAAAAGTATTATGTAATTGTATCAGTCGGGTAGGGAGGTTCTGGGTGTAAAAACCAGAAAGGTAGCAGTTATTTCTGGGACAAAATGGGTCTGATGAAAGTGTCCCCCCATCCAACGTTTTGTTTGTTTTGGGGGCCCCATTGTGTCCATGGGGCATGTTTCAGGGCACAAAACTATTCCCCCCCCAAGGGCCTCAGGGGCCCGTAATGGCGTATTTCAGAAAACTTTAGGGCCCTTTTCGCCGTTAGGGGGTGGGCTTCGTTGGCATATGGCTGCTGGAGTGTGGGAACTTAGTTCAGGAACACGCCACGTTTCTGGTACCGTTTAATGTACATGCTATAGGGAAGTGGCATCTGTCATGTAGGGTAGAGGATCCTTTGTGACTTTCTTTGTTTATGTATGCTCTTTTTAAAAAAGGGGTCTTGTATAGCAACATGATTCTGTGTTTTATATCCCCTTCTTTTTGTTTCAGTAAACAGATGTACTGGCCAAACAGAGGCCAAAAATTTTTGGGTCCTTTTTGCGTTTTATGTTTGGGGGTTTCCTGCTTTACACATAAATGTCACCGTAAACATGGTATGACCCTTTGTATGTTATATAACATAACATTGATTTGGGGTCTGCATTTACAGGGGAGAATTTTTTTACTTTTGGTCAGAAATACTTTTAAAAAGCAGTGAAGCCCAAAATGGGTGCAAATGGCAAAACCCCAAGTGGTTTTTGACCTATCAAATGGGGTTTTAACATTTCCCTTTTATAGAGTATGGGCATTACTAATGGTGTAAACCTTGTGGTGCACCAAAGTAAAATTTTAATGGACCCTATAGAAACCGTACCTTTGGCAGTCACTGATCGCAATCACCCGTCATGGTAGTAGGGGTGTGAGTGGTTTATCGTAGTTTTTATTTTGCAATCTCACCTGTATGATGCTGCGGCGGTTCTGCATCGTGGTGTGAAATTGGGTTTTTAATTGGTGGTATGTACTAAACAATTGCTCCATCCTAAATAGTGGGTGGATAAGTGACAGTTTTAGCAGTTTTAACCCTTTTGCTATTCTCCATGTGCCGGGCTTTTTTCTCTCCATTGGGAAAGGTGTTTGACTGCTCTGTGGCCTTTTCTTTGTGAATAAAGTAAGGGCCCTTTTTTGAGAAGTTTTTATAGTGTTGTTCAAAATAGTTTTATTCAAATATTTATTGCTGCAGTAAAAAATTTCAGCATACTCCCTTTGTAGTTTCTCCGTTCCGCCCTGCCCCTGCCGGTCCTTTTTTGTTCCTTCTGTTGATTCCTGGTTTGTCGTCTGAACGTCTTCAAACGCACGGCTTTTGTTTTTTCCTGACACCAAGTTCGGAGGTGAAGGACTTAAATAGTGAAATAAGGGTGCGCAGGTTCCCCCTGCCGGGCCAGGAAGTCGGCAGGGGACCGGCGGAGAGGACTGGCAGCAGCAGCGCTGGAATCACGATGACTAAGGTATTGGGGTTTTTTTTCCACTACAGCAGCAATAGTTTATGTAACTACAACTAGGTAGACAACCCCTTTTAAACTAGCTCACCTCTATTTTCTAGCAATATTACAATTGACTAGAGGAAGCAGCTTTAGGCTCATCCGAATCATATCAATGCCAGAACTGTTACTTTACAGCCATCTATACTGTCATTTTCGGCATTTGTTTGATCTTGCTGATTCCCTATATAATAATTTTTGAAGAAACATGATATATGTGATTAGGAAGTTAAAGTGGATATAGCACAGTTGAATATATGACTATGGAAGCATCAGAGTTCATATATGTGTTTTTTTTGTTTTTTTTTCCCCCTCCCTTCCATCTCCCTCGCGCCCCTTCCCCCCCCCCTCCCCTCTCCCTCTCCCCCTTTGCCTCTACGTTTTTCCTCATTGTCCCTGGGTCCTGTAATGATGACAGATATTCATCACGTGAGGCCACGGTTTCTATTTAACAAATTAGGGATGCATGTATAGTGCTTTTGCAAGGGACTATTCATGTATGTACTCATGTATGTAGAGATTTATTGTTCCTGCTTGCGGCGCTGGTCTGGTGCGAGGCGGATGCAGCTGGATGCGGTGGCATTTGAGGATACTGGAGTTCTTACATGCTCCCATTGTGATATGGTGGATTGAATGGCTAGCTGTGAGCCGTAGGAGAGAATCTTCAATGGGGAACTTGTGAGGTCAGACTGTGGGAGGGAGGGAGGGAGGGCTAGCCATAGAGCCTACAGTATTATTAAAATGAGTATGAATATTACATGTGAAAGAGAAGTAGTTTATGAATATAATCTTGAGACAATACTATACAATGCAGTGGAACATGTATTTAATGGGGCCTGCAGCTCTATTGGAATGAATATGCATATTACATACATAGGAGAAGAGCTTTATGGGAAGATAATATGACAGTGGTCTATTGTACAGTGGAGTTCATATTCCCAATGAATTATACATTTTTAGATATTGAAGAGAAGGGGCTTATGGGAATTGACAAAGATGGCAGTGTGCTGTGTAATGTGATACCTATTCTGCTTAGTTCATTCTAGGTGAGGCACGAATATTCAATAATATGAGAGAAGTGAGATGGAAGCCCATCACAGTCAGGGCTGTGGTGTGTGGTGGTGCAGGGGCATTGGCACCAGGCAGTACGGTAAGATGGGGCGCAAGCCTGTTATGGAGATGGGGGAATTTGACTGAAGGTTGTTGGCTCATGAGAGCATGGTGGCAGCTTTAGCAGGACATGTTATGAGTGTGCACGCGCGGAAGGGGGAGTGGGCTTTATGTGGATTCTCTGATAGCTAATTGGTGAGCACCTGTATGGGGTGTTTACCTAACATGATATAAAAGGAAGTGAGCTCAGACCACATGTGATCGGACCTCTAAGCCTTGATAAAGCCAGGTTAGCTGGCGAAACATGTCGGCGAGGTCAGGCATGACTTTTTAAATTGTGATCTCTCACCTATGTTTACAAGTGTCACCTGCTGCAGACGGTGTCACAAGGGGGCCTTATTTGTTCTGTGTCTATGAGATTAGGGACGACTGCCCAAGTAGTTGGCTTGGGATCCCTTACTGAAGCTAGTACTTTGCTATAGATATAAGGCTCTCCTGTATAGGTGGGGTTCCACCAGACTTGATAATAGAAAGGGAGTTATTCCCTCTTTCAGAAGCAAAAAGGGTTAAATGATGAGGTTAGAGATCAGGTTTTTTAAATAGTGTGTATAGAGGTTGTTAGATATAATAAAAGTTACGTTTTAGTGTTTAACAGATAGAGAACTGATAGAGTTTAAGTTTGCCTATGGCAAAATAGTAAATATAGTGATCAAAAGTCACTCTTTCTTCTCTTGCGAGATTCCCAATTTTTTGGAGATTATGTGACTTTCCTGCTATACACACTGAATGTACACCGTAAACATGGTATGACCTTAGTATGTTATATAACATACACATCTGATTTGCTGGTCTGCATATTACAGTGGGAGAATTTATTTATCTCTTGTGCTCAGAAATACTTTGCAAAAAGCAGTGCAAGCAAACTGGGTGCAAACTGGCAAAACCTCAAGTGGTTATCGACCTATCAAATGGGTTTCAACATTCCCCTTATCATAGAGTATGGGCATTACTAATAGGCTGTAAGCCATTGTGGTGCACCACATGTAACCATATAACTGGCACCCTATAGAAACCGTACCTATTGGCAGTCACTGATCGCAATCACCCGCCTCATGGATAGTAGGCGTGTGAGTGGTTTATCAGTAGTTTTATATTTGTGCAATCTCACCTGTATGATGCTGCGGCGCTTCTGCATCGTGGTGTGAATTGGTTTTTAACTTGTGTGCAGTATGTACTAAGCAATTGCTCCACTCCTAAATAGTGGGTGGATAAGTGACAGTTCAGCAGTATTCTACACTTGTGCTACTTCTCCCATGTAGCACCGGGGCTATTTTCTCTCCTATTGGGAATGGATGTTTGACCTGCCTCTGTGGCCTTTTCTTTGTGAATAAGTAAGGTCCCATTTTTTGAGAACTTTTTATCGTGTTGTTCAACTAGTTTTATTCAAATATATTATTGCTGCAGTAAAATATTTCAGCAATACTCACCTTTGTAGTTTCTCCGTTCCAGCCATGCCGCTGCCGGTCCTTTTCTTGTTCTTCTGTTGATTCCTGGTCTTGTCAGTCTGAACGTCTTCAACGCAGCGGTCATGTGTTTTTTCCTGACACCAACGTTCGGAGGTGAAGGACTCTAAATAGTGAAATAAGGGCTGCAGCAGTGATGCTCCCACTGCCAGGGCCAGGAAGTCGGCAGAAGACCGGCGGAGAGGACTGGCAGCAGCAGCGCTGGAATCACGATGACTAAGGTATTGGGGTTTTTTCCCACTACAGCAGCAATAGTTTATGTAACTACAACTAGGTAGACAACCCCTTTTAAACTAGCTCGCCTCTATTTTCTAGCAATATTACAATTGACTAGAGGAAGCAGCTTTAGGCTCATCCGAATCATATCAATGCCAGAACTGTTACTTTACAGCCAACTATACTGTCATTTTAGTCCAGCCATAAATCTATGACTGCAGGAGTCGCTTTAATTATTATGGTTTTACTAAGGCAGATTCCACTTGTTAATGAGATGTTAGATTTTGACAATAAAACATTCTCTAGTTTATTGGCCCATCTTCAGAAGATGAGGGCGTTAAATTGTGGAGCAGAGATTGGTTGTCTGTTTTATATACCTTATAAACAAAATACCATAGACTAATTATAGTTTTATTACATATACAAACATAATGGACCTAAAAATTGATGCCAAAAATTCCATACATGACAATCTAGTGTGTCCAGTTTAAAGGTCTGTGTATAACGAAGTCAGCAAAACTGATTGCCAGGCAGGGATGCCATCCGGGCAGTACTGGCAGTCCTGTTACCAGGATCTAAATGATGGTTGATTGTCTCCTATGTGTAAAATATATGTAAAATACATAGAAGAAAACGTTTTTGTGGAATGACCCCCACCACCTGCAAATACCCCATGAAATATTTGGTGGTGTCAACTTCTTGCAAGAAGGCACATCCTCGAGTCCTTTTAGGCCATGTTCACACGGCTTAAAACTGGAAGTATTTCAGTCTGTAATTACGTGCCGGAGTGCGCAAATTACGGCTGGACTACGTCCAAGTCATTACGGTAATCCACAGTTCTCATAGAGAACTACGAATTACGTCTCCTCTCACTTCTCGTCGAATCCGCCGGGTGGGGAGATAATTGACATGTCAATGACCAGCGGCGTATACGCGCCGTGGGTAATGCAAGTCTGTGGGCCGGCGAGGTGCCGGCCCCCCGGCCACACGCCTTAATTGCGGGGCGTAATTACGCCCTGCAAATACACCGTGTGAACCTAGCCTTAAGGTGCATCCACACGACAAGCATTTCCAGTCAAAAATCCACATAGATTCCGATTTTAAAAAACGGTCAAAAACCGACTGAAAACCAACCCTCCATTGAAAATACAAATTGTAGTCCACACGACCCGAAGATTTTCTGAGGTCGGATTTGAAAACCGAAGTGTTTTCAAAAACCTTAAAACATGCTCAATGTTCCACTGTATTTCACTAAATGGCAGGAAATTTACTATTGACATCAATGAGATGGCATGCAAATCAACCAGCAAGCTTTGTGTAATTTTTTTTTTTTTTTGGTGTGTATCTGCATCCAAAAACTCAATAGTGCTCTACAATGCAAGAAAAAAAACGAGTCTGGAACTGGTGGCAAAAAAGGAAAACGTAGTTCAAAATCCTCAGGTTCTTATGAGCATGTGCAGTGGACAAGATTGTGCTAGCCAAGTTGGCAGCGCTCATGGGAAAAAAATGAGAGGTGCCTGCAACCAAGAAGAGACACGATGAACTTCTTCACAGTTTGCAACAAAATACTGATATATATGTCTTGCAATACATTTTATTATGTTTTTTTATAACTTTTTGACACTTTTGTGATATATTTTACAAAGAGGGTATGAGAGGTATGGTGTCGTAGAAAAGAGGAATTACTTTAAAATAAAACTGATGTTAAGTTAGTCAAACGTGTCTAAATATGCGCCAGATTTTTCATACAGCAGAACCCATTGTGATAAATGTGGCATATTTTTTAGACTGTTGAAGGCTCCCATTCACCCTCCTTTTCCCGACATGTAACTTCTTTCTAAAGGCTCACAGTACGTGTCGGGGTATACACTGTGAAATCAGTGCACTTAATAAGTACAGTTACGCCCCAAAGTAAACTTTGCAAATACGCCGTGTGAACATCCCCTAAGGAGGAAGTGTATGAAGTGATTTATGCCAGTATACTGGTTTAAAGAAATTGCAAATACTTGTGCAAGTGACACTTTTTTGAGCCGTTTCACTCCAAGCTTGCCTAAATGTTTGAGAAGTGGGTAGAATTTAGCCAGTCTTCACACATTTCGATCTAAATATGATACCGTGTTAGTAAATGTTCCCCATTTTCTTCTGGGACTGTATTTTCCTAATCAGAAATGGTGGTACTAGGATGAGCAGCCCCCCGGTGATGTCAATATGTTGGATCTCATGCTCTCACAGGGGAGAAACAGTATCCAACAGCAGTTTATTGCCCTCTCTCGACTGAAAACCCAAACGTGTGTAGCAGGGCTGTGGATTCGAAGTCCATTTTGGTGGCGTAGTTATAAAAATGGACTAGCACTGACCTCAAAAATATATAATAAATTGGTCCAGTTAGTTCAATGCAGTGCGAAGAGCAAGAGGAATTGGGTCCGGTCAGTGCTACTGCTCCCATATCTTCAGCTTCATCAGATAAGGAGTTCAATTGATGGCATGGAGTAGGCAAAGCGTTGCCACACGGGAATAGATCCCACTTCCATAGCAAACAGATTGACCAGATTTCAGCAAAATTTTAATTTGCTCTCAAAGGAGAGTTCAACTGTTCATCAAAACTGACTGTGCCTGAGGCAATTCCTTTATACCCTGACATTGTTAGAGATGTTTCCCATGTGGTCACCACTTTGCCACCAAACCAAGTTAGTGTAGAGAGGCTGTTCTCTAGCCTGGAAATAATCAGATGCAAGGTCGTCTATGAAGGATCTAACGGGGGCGATACTATTTCTCAGAACAAATTCATAGACTTCACAAATGTTTTTCCCACTTACTGCAGCATTTTGCATAGTTACAATTTATTAAAAAAAATTTGTGTTTTAAAGTTGTATTCAATTAATATATTTTATGTTCTACCAAAATAGCTTAATTATTGTTCCATAAGGCTGATGGAAAAACCTGATTTTACTATAGTAAAGTTATCACTTAAACATGCGCCATGTTTGAGAGAGTGGGAGTCAGTGTTGGGGAGATTGAGGAGTTGGAGCCTTTGCTTACAAACTCCACAGCCCTGATGTGTAGTGGAGTAAGGAAGAATAGCTGTGGGCTGAATACTAGTCTATGGCTGCCTTAAACCTTTGACTCCTTACCGTGGATGAACATACCATTATGTTCATTTCCACATATTAGTAAGCAGTATGACTATTGTATATAATTGGAAAAAAACCTGTGTTTTTTTTTTTAAAGTTTCTCTGGGTAAACTATTTCTTAGATCTTATGGCTATAAATTCCTTTATTTGTGCACTATTAGCACAGAGGATTCGCGTTAAAAAGGTTGTCTTGCCATGTTGTTTCACAGAGCCAAACGCGGCTTCATGCATCCTCTCTCTTCCTAGTCAGACTGTGGGTGGTTCTATTGCAGTGATTAACATAACAGCTTCATATTCACAGCTCTTCTAATTGCACGGACATGAGAGCAGGAGATGATATCTATAGTGCAGAGAGCTTCAGAGCCCAAAGGAAACATTTAAAAGTAATTACTCTGATTTGTTTGTTAGAAATACACACCCTGTTCCAGGCTGCCGACAGTCCTGAATGCTGGGCTGCGGTGTCGTCGCTCCATGTTCTCAGATGAGACAAAGAGCAGAGAGAGAAGGAGAGAGCAGGATGATAACCTATTCTAGAGGAACCTGTATCCACTCAGAGCAAATAAAATATCTCCTTTTCACAACAAATCAATATATTTGGAAAAAGTCTTCATTTATCGTTCTCTACATGTTGAAAGCTACTCTGTGTAGTGAGACAACCCCTTTAACATTGCTTCACCTTACACAGTATATACTGGAATTTGGTGTCCCAGAAGTGCCTGGTGCTACAAAGAGTTGTCATTTGGCTACACCTCAGAAGCCACCACAAAAGACTCAGTAATTAGCGTATTTAGTGCTGATTTGTAGCACAATTGGTGTCAAGTGTAATTGTCTTGCCTGAGTGCATATACTATAGCATCGGCTAATTGATTCTTGAGAGTCTCTTGGGTATTGTAAAAGGATTTTGATTGTCTGGGAAAAAAGGAAAACGTGGGTTTTCTTTTGGGAATATTAAAAGATGAAAAAGCTAAGACCAAAAGAGGCAAAGTCATTTATGTGAAAATATTGCAGTGAGCAGTTTTACATACATTGCTGGTCCTTGTCTGTTTCTTATGCACTCGTCCTGTTCACTTGTTTATTCATGAACAGGGCTGGCTGCACAGCGTGGGTTTTGTGGGTTAAATGGATTGTGCATAGAACGGCTCTTATTATTCTGCCATTTTTTCTTGTTTTTTTTCAGACTACTCTTATTCTGACCGGCTACTCCAAGACCTCGCGTACCTGAAGAGTAATAGGAATCTGACTGAAGGGAGTGTTGACAAAATCATATTGCAGCTAAATCGTGTCTATCCTCAGGTTCTTTCCAACCAAGAAGCTGAAAAGGTAACATATTTCTTCTGCTACACATTCCAATACCAGCAGCACACTATCAACTAAAGAAACTATCAAAAGGCACATAGGAATTTTTGAAAAAAGCATTTCTGCTATTTAGGACACATGAAAATTTTTTGAGGTTCTTAGTTCATATTTTTGATCAAAATTGATTAAGCCCACCTCCCATTCTTTAAGGGGACCTCAAATGCAGGTGGGTTCCTACACTGATGTTACCTCTCTTTGGGGCCTGTTCAGATCTCCATACTTCAGGTAGTGAAGGCACCAGCTACTAAGTACACTGCATTGATTTATAAACCTGTGAAGGTGGGTGAAGTATGGAGGTCTGAAGAGAGGAAACATTAGTGTAGGAACCCACCTGCATTTGAGGTCCCCTTGAACATTGGGACGTGGTTTAAGCAGTTTTGACCAAAAATGTGAACTGAGAACCTCAAAAATTTTTTCATGTATCCTAAATACCAGAAATCTTTTATCAAAAATTCCTATGTGCCTTTTGATAGTTTCTTAGTTGATAGTGTGCTACTGATATTGGAATGTGTATGTATATTGCTGCCACATGAGGGTGCACCTCTGCTCATTTTTTTCAAAAAAGTTTTTAGATGTGCAAAGCCAAATATTGTTTTCTAGCTTGTGTTTCTTCTGTTAGGCAGCACTATAAAAGATTTTCGGCATCAGTCTGATTTCAGTCACATTGGTTGGTAAAAAAATTAGGATATCGTTGCCCACAAAAAAAGTGATGCTCATTTTCTGAACAGGATGTCACATACACTCCCTTACATCACTGATTGGAAATAAACAGCTCCGAAAGGTAATGTAATAGTCACGTGACCATAGCACCTATTCAGCAGCTGCAGCGTTAATGTCCCATTTGGAAGTAAACAGAAGACCAGGGAGAGACTCTGCAGAGCCGACGCTGGAACCAAATTAAGGAGGTAGGGGAGTATCGCTTTTCTCTTTTTTTTTTACTTTAGACAGCAGTATCCTAATTATTAAGCTTTTTTTTAGATACTGGACAACTCCTTTAAATGGTTTGGCATACACTCATAACGGCAGGGCCATATTTACAGTTCATGTTGCCTTTGGCACTAAAGTGGAAAATAAAGTTACAAACACTGTATTGCGAACACTGCAGAAAAAAAAATCCCAATGCTAAAATTTTAGGTGTTTTTTTTTTGTCCTTTCACACCCCCAAAAAATTGGAATAAAAGTGATCAAAAGTAAAAAATGGCGGTTCCTTCACTTCCTCCCTGAGGCAGATAGAAATGCATATGATGAAAGTCTCCATAGGGCTTCCAACCCCAATGTTAACAGATCGGCACCCTGTGATCTCGCCGTGGGGGTGCCGATTGTAGTGAGAAACGCGTAGCACCGTTTCTTAATCACGTAGACACCACTGTCTATTATGTGTATTTTCTTATTCAAACATTTGGGAAACCGTTTTGTCTGAAACGGGTGGTGGTTTTTACATTTTTGTGTGTCTTTTTGTTTTTATTTTTTCAGTCCCATTATGCGACTACACTATGTGATCATTGGATTGCTTTTATAATGCACAATACATTGAAGCCTATTATCACCCTACCTATCATCACTCTGAAGTGATGATGGGTAAACAGTTGGCGCCCCCTCCTTCTGTTAACCTACCGCCCCCTCCACATGGCGCTTCTGCTGACTGTGGCATTAAGAGGGTTAAGCAGCCAGGATCGGAGATAGCTCCGTTTTCAGTCGCTGCAGTGGAAGCACAGTTGTACATTGCAGCCAACTACCGTTGTGGAGGGTGCGGGCACAACCCCTGGGTCACAATCATCCAGCCGGGAGACTTTACTGGCAAGTATGCTTACATACAGAAACACACATACGATTTCATCATATACAGGCACACACACATACTGTACCATGTACAATCATATACTGTATTTGTACACTCACTCCATAATACATGGATACTTACCAAGCATGCATAGTCACAATGTGCATACAAACATAGAGTAATACACTGCCTACCAGCATGAGCACACACTGAATAGCTACATCATTAACATCATTGTACACATCTATGTACAATGACCTACTGCAGGCACTGTAACTTTACCTCTGTCCTTTAAGAAGGAGAGAAGCGGCATGACAGGGACTTCACTTTCATCTTTACTTTATAGCAGTGACGGCTGGGCTGTTACACAGAGTCGCTGCCGCCCAGTACATCCCGTACTCTGTGTACTTGGTATGCTAACAATTAGAATAGGCATGTGCCGCAGAGCGCGAGTGGAGGAACAGTGCAGAGCTGGAGGGCAGAGCCGCTTTCCTGCTCTTACATACACTGGCTCTGCTTAGAAACACCCCCCCATAGATGCCAATGTTTGACTCCTTAAAAGGAGATATATATTAACTTGGAAAGATGCCACCCCTAAATTCTGCTGCCCTAGTGACTAGTAACAAATACAGTCCTGTATAAAGTGAAAATCCAACCAAAAATGATCACCTTGTCATGAGTGGTGGAATCCATGGGTAGTGACCTCCTCATAGGTTAAATTATGGAGCAGGGAAATCAGTTGAGTGGTACTAAGGCTGGTATCCCACATGGTGGAAGCCGCATGCAGATTAAACCATGCCTGCATCTGGCTGCCACGTCAACGAGCACACCCTTTGCGATTTCCATCACAGGTCTGACTCCATTTTTGGCTTACTAGCAATGTGATGGAAAGGTAAGGTACATATATAAACACAAATGATGACTGGTCTGAATTTAAAGGGGTTTTGCCACAATGTAATGTTGACGTGGGATCCTCCAAAATGGGTATTTAATCACTTTTCTAAATATATGTGATTACAAAAAGTGAAGCCTGTGAGAGCTACAGCCTTAATCAGATGCCCTTAGTTTCCTGAAAGTTTACATTAGACACGACCGGGACACTGACAGGAGCTGATCTGGCCACGCTTGCGTGTTTGCACTTCTTATCTGATGACGGGGAACATGAACTAGCTTGCAAGGGGCTGGGGAGAAAAGTGCAGTGTATGAGGCTGTCTGCTGTATAGAGAATCCACTGGTTGTAATGTTATTATTTGAGTAAACATGACGCTCCCTGCTTCCTGGCTCTGCTCAACCCCGTTCCTCTCCCCCTGCAGCCGTTCATGCTTTGTTTATCTTCTCTCCTGAGCAGATAAGAGGTAAGGAACTTCACTTCTTGGCAAAACCCCTTTAATCGTTATATAGCATGCCACAGATCTATAGTGACAATCGTGTGGTAATGGATTCCACCAATGTGATTTTCTGATGGGTATTTAAGACCGGTCAAAACGCCAATTTCGGCTGGATTTCCCCTTTGAAGGTGCTGTGTGGTTTAGAATACTCCTTTTTAAACACTTTATTAGTGAAATCTAAGTCTACAGACGAGGGCCCTCAAAGTCTTGTGGTGGGTTCCTTCAAAGAGTATCTGTCATTCTGGGGGACCTGGCAAGTCTTTGCGTCACATGGACAGCCCATTGATTAAAGTAGGAACTGTATGAATCTTAATTTCTCTTTCAATAGTGCTACATGGAAATTGACCACTTCCTGACATTCTATAAGGTTTTTCCTTCTTTTACTTTTAATATTAGGATCTTAGCTGTGGGACTTGCTATAATCAGCTTAATGGCAGGAGACCTATGGATATTGCACTTCTATATGCACCAATCACCTTAGTGTTAAAACTATTCCTATGAACCACAATACTGCTAAGGTGTGGTTTTGTTACCAACACATTTAATGCCTATGATATAGAAAAAGAGGATTTGCCAACATATACCTCCAACAGTGCAATGTATCCCAGTGTCGAGGCATATAGTGGGATACATTACCCATAGGAAAAAAAATGTATATCATACTATCAATGTTTAACTGTGTCCCACTTTTCTATATAGTGATAGAAAAGGTAAGGCCATATGTACTGCCCCAGTAGATAGTGGACTCTCTTTACCAGAGGTAGGATACTTTTTGTCCTTCCCCTAGTGAACAGAGACCTATGGATATGTCTGATGTATACACTGAGAGCTTACACCAAGCATTGGCTTCAAACATGATGAGAACATAGGGGGACATGTATGAAAGCTGTCTAGGTTTAAGACCGTCTTTGTTGCCCATAGTAACTAATCAAAGCTTTTTTTTAGAGCACTATATCAAACCTAGACAGTTTTCACACATGTCCCCCATAGTCTTACCCTCATTTATGCTATCTCCCTGTCAACCTTGATTTCTCACGTTGGCCACATCAATTATTTGGAGGCTTTACATGCTGTGTACTTACAGAAATCTGCCTTTTAAAGGTTATGTTCTATGTCTCTCACAATGCTCATTTACAGTTTAGGAGTCTGAAAACCCCTCTACGCACTCGGCTGTCTGATCTACTGACGCATCTACAGAGGAAGGGGGATCGAGAATGTCAGGAGTTTTACAGGGCCCTACAGAACAATGCAGACAAGGTGTACACTACCCTGCCGAGCAGAATCAACCTGAGTAAGTTACAGCAGCACAACATCAGAATCGTTAACATTCACCAGCAAGCCCAGTCAGCCATTGTAACATCATCTCGCACTGGTGACAGGTCTTGCTTTTCATTGAAGTCTTGTTTTTTGACATCACAAAGGTTCTTTATTATTAAAGGTGTTGTTCGGTTCCTTAAAAAAATTAATTGGAAGCTCACGATGACCCAATGATGATCAAAGAGAAGAAAAAAGCCTATAGCTACCTTCCTCTGTTCCAGTGCTTGGTATGTCCGGCTTTCTGTTTACCATGTTGTTCTTCTGAACGTGGACAGCTCCGCTGCAGCTGCTGATTGACTTCAGTGATCATTTGACTCTGTTACATCATCGTTCAGAAGTGAACATCTCTGAACGGTAATGTATGCAGTGTCATGTGACCGCACAGCCAGTCATCAGCTGCAAAGGTGACGTCCCGATTCGGAATAAGAACAAGGTAAATAGAAGACCAGGAGGCCCAGTGTTTTAACGGAGGAGCAGAGCAAGGGTATTATAGGGGTTTTTTCTAGAAAGATTGTGGTGTCCATGACATTTTTTTAGGAACTGGAAAACCCCTTTAAGGACATCACAATACAACTTCTATTTGATTTCCCATCACTGTGGCTTGTGTGAGATATGCATAGCATAATATGACTCAGTAGTGACCTAATCCAAAGCAGTAACTTCACAATGAGAGACTGCATTGATGACATTGATAAGAACACAGTATGGAAGAGTTATGAAGTGTCTAAATACTTTTAAGACAGTCTAAGGACGTGTCAAGTTTATCACAGTACGTGGAAATCCCTAAAGAAGCATTTATGCTATCTATCATACATGAAAAAACTTTGAGACTCTCGGTTCACATATTTTGATCAAAAGATGTTTAAGCTGCCCACGACTTTCAACGTGATCTCAAAATCGGGCAGTCCTATCCTATGCTATCTTTACCTCTCAATCGAGCCAATCAGGCCTCCCACCGGGTCAACCGACCTCCATTATTCAGAGAGAAAAAATAAAAAACACCCAACCTGCAAGCTGCCCTTCTTATGACAGCCTGTGAGAGTGGGTTTTGAGATCACGTTGAAAGTCGTGGGCAGCTTAAACATCTTTTGATCAAAATATGTGAACCGAGAGTCTCAAAGTTTTTTCATGTATGATAGATAGCATAAATGCTTCTTTAGGGATTTCCACGTAGTGTATTGCCCTTTTTGCAGAAATGTGCCGCTGGCGGCGGTCTGTGTGTGTACATGTATAATTACATGTGTGCCGCAGCCCTGCCAGTGGCACCCAGGTTTGCATACGTTTTTTCAGAAATGTTTTTGTGTGCAGAAACATACGTTATACTTGGTGTACATTGATTTTAACCTATATGGGAAGGAAGGGGTGCTTCCATTTTGGGTTTCTGTCCCCGCCCACTCTCACAGGCTGTCATAAGAAGGGCAGCTTGCAGGTTGGGTGTTTTTTTATTTTTTCTCTCTGAATAATGGAGGTCGGTTGACCCGGTGGGAGGCCTGATTGGCTCGATTGAGAGGTAAAGATAGCATAGGATAGGACTGCCCGATTTTGAGATCACATTGAAAGTCGTGGGCAGCTTAAACATCTTTTGATCAAAATATGTGAACCGAGAGTCTCAACGTTTTTTCAAGTTTATCACAGTGGCACAAGCTTGTTTATCAAGTTTGGCAGAATATCAGACTTTATACCAAAGAATGGTCGTTTTACTTTGCACCAAAGTTTTATGCCACAATTGTGGCACAACTTTGCCACGTGTTGTACTTTAAGCCATGGTCCTTTAACACATGAGGCACAAAAAGTGTAACACAAATAATAAATGGTTCTAAAATAATTTGTTCAAGCCTTAAAAGACTATTGCACTCTAGTCTAGACCAAAAAGCAAAGGGTTATATAGAGTAGACTAAAACGTAACTTTTTATATGTCAAAAATTTAAAAAAACAAAAAGAAACCACATATGCCACAGTAAGACATTAATATAGATAGTACCGCAGGGAAACAGACCATATGGGATCACTTGTATGGATATATACTCGCGTATCCTTGGATTCGGGTTGCTTCATGAATGATGGTCAGAAGTCACAGGTGTCCAATATCCAAAAAATACAGTGTCCCACAAAAAGGAAATCATGAAATCATATATGCAAAGACAAGCTTCCAAAACCATGTTTAAGCTATCTATGGCAGTAGAGAATTGAGGGCCCTATTATTCTTCTGCCTAGCTGACGGAACAATCGCCACCATATGGAGCTAGTGTTTTCTTAATAGAAAAAAACAAAAATGGCCCCCAAAAAAAAGGCTGTGACATAAATTTAACCGAATGATCTACCCAAGAAGGGCATGTATGAACATCCTGGTTAGGCCACCGTTGACCTCTTTGAAAGTGCATCATTCTGCACCTCTACACCACTATTGGGACTTTTACACCTGGTTTGTCCATTACTTGTATATTACTCTGTCCCCTGATGAACCGTCACTTTGAGTGTGCAGAAACGTGTCGTTGTTTGTTATACTGAGATATCTTGGTCTTGCCCTTCTTGGGCATTTTGCACGGGTAGATCATTCAGTTAAATTTATATCACAGCTTTTTTTTCATCTTCATCCTCTAAATTTCCTAAAGATATTTATTTTATCTATCTTTTTCTCGCCTTTCATGAGCTTAGATTTTGTGGATGCTAGGTATGGGCAAAAGGGATGGAATACCATTGTTGTATTGCAGCAATAGGGCCAATCCAGTCAGGAGTTACCCATATTCTCTTTTTTTTTTCTATTTAAGCTGGTCAGACTTAATGATACAAAATAAAACAAGTTTTACTTACCTCCTTGTTCCCATGCTGCTGCCTTTCCATCTAGTCACAATTGATTTCCTTCTCCTGGTACCTTGTCTCGTAGAAAATAGCTGGGACTGGTATGGTCCAGAGATACAACTGTAAGTTCAACATGCTCAGTCCATGCAGGCACATTGATAAAAGATGAGTGGGCAAGCTAATGTAATCCCTTGATACTACAAGTGTGCCATGCATGCTCAGTAGTGAGAATACAAGGCACCATCAGTGGCATTCCAGTTGAGCGGCCAGGTAATGTATTCTACTGAGCATGCTTGCATCAAGGATAACACATTGGCCATCCCAATGAACACGGCATCATTGATGGTGCAGAAACATACATTAATAAATGATAGGACTAAACTGACTTCCAACATGACTGACCTCGGTATATATGTTTGTATGTAGATACAGTATTGTCCAAAGTTTTAGGCAGGTGTGGAAAATGCTGCAAAGTAGAAATTCTTTTAAAAAAATAGAAGCGTTAAAATGGTATTCCAGCATGTGGCTAAAAAATTATGGCACACAGAAGAACATAATAAGCCTATGTTCACACAGCTAAAGGATGGCGTATAGTGGCTCATATTGTGTGCGCTGCTATACGACAGGTTTTTTTTGTTAGAGGTATGCATTGGCCAGCGCGTACTTCTAAAGTGCTCTGGGCCAAAACCCTTTCACTTTTCCCGTAAGCACCGGGAAGAAATAACATGTCCCTTCTTTCTCCCGGAAAAAGATTACCATATTTGTGGGCTGTACTTCGGGCATATTAGAATGCAAATCTCCACCCCCTTGTGCAGGTCTTATTGTGCCCCCTCATTGCTGAGCATCTCACGTTAGATCCTACTTACAGCTCCACTCATATAAGTAACTATACATACAGGGGCATAACTAGAATTTATAGGGCCCACAACACAATGAAATAAGGCCCCAGCACATAACAACATGAAACTGATAAAGCAGCATAAAAAGTAATAACTTAAAACATAAATAATAGTGCTATATCAAAGAACCCACGTGGGTAAAGGAGTTTTGCCACAAAGTAAAATTGACGTGGGAAGCTTGCAAATTAAATAATAAACATATTCACCATTTATACTACCTTCCAGTAAAACAGATTAAAAAAAATAAGTGATCAAAAGTTGTATCTACACCAAAGTAGTTCCAACAAAAATACAAATAAGTCCTCATACTGCTTTATTAACAGAAATACAAGAAAGTTAGAACTCTTAGGATAGTTTGGTCTGTATTGGTTCTACATTGTGGATGCCTTATGATCATTAAATCACATGCAGCGGCCAATAGCCAAGCGATTTTTTCCAAAACTAGCAAACTTGTTCGGCCACTGGCCACCATACGTGGTTGTGGTTTAGTCTGCATGTGGCAAATTCGATATATGAGGTCACTATTAGTCTAAAAGGGGTAAGAAGACTCGGTGGTTCCTTGGAGCATAATAATAAAAAAAAATAGTTGTATCCTGTGATTGGCTGCACGTGAACGAAGAACGGTTCACTGCTACTTCTGGAATGTACGGAGTGGCTGCTGTGACTGAACAAGAGCAGCTGGGTGATGAGTATAAGTCTTCTATTTTTTTGGGTTTTTTTTATCATGCTCCGATGGACCAAAAAGCTTTCTTTACTCTTGGAACACCTCTAATCTCAGATCCAGTTAGTTAAACAGGTTCGCTGTGTATGCTGAGACTAGAATAGTACATTATGAAGTGTTCCCCTCCACTTCCCTGCCTAAATAT